>VDFB02268473.1:0-30566 GCA_007258455.2 Sequoia sempervirens
AGCCTCTATGCATAAAGCTCACTCCTCTTGTCATTATATGTATATATGTATATATATGTATGTTTATATATATATATATACATATGTATATATATGTATGTGTATATGTATATACATATATATATATATACATATATACATATATGTAGATATATATTTCTATCCTACCAGTGGTCATGTAAGAGATGGTGGAGGCAGTTGTTGGAAACCTTGGGAATAGGGTGGGGCATTTCATGCAACATGGATACAAAAGGCTACTAGAATTTTATTTATTTTTTATTTTATAAAAGGGGTAAGAACTTTATTAATAATCAGAGAACAACATTACAAAGCATCAACATGCCAACAGCCATGAACCACCTGAACCAAACAAGAAACAAGAAACCACATCATTCAACATTACTAGCATTTCCATCTTCAGAAAGAATCCCATCCAAGTCGTGGTAGAGCTCCAGAGAAACTTGTCCCAATTCGTCAACATTCCAACCCTCTATATGCTCAGAAGCCCAACAAGCCAAACAATCAGCTTCTTTGTTCCACTCCCTCAAAATGTGGACAAAGGACACCATCTCCATCAAGGAACTAATCCAAAAAATCTACTAAACCAACCTAGCCAACTGCCAGTGAACACTAGACAACTTCCTTTCCTTTAGCAAATTTATCAAGACTTGCGAATCAAACTCACAGATAACCTTACGCCATCCCAAAGAAAACACCCACTCAAAAGCGTATAAGATTGCCAAAATTTCCATAAGATTAATGGGTTGCACCCCCTCATGAACAGAAAAGAAGAAGACCATTGATCCCATAAAGTCTCTACTAATCCCCCCAACCCCAGCAGGCCCAAGATTACCCTGAGAAAAACCATCTGTGTTGATCTTTGAAACACCAGCCGAGAGGGCATCCATCTACCCATCCTAAGGACCCTTTGCCACTGATGCAACCTATCTTGAGGCTAGCAAATGCCAATGATGACCCTTGAATCCCCAATCTATCCACCACCATAGCATCCCCTTTCTCCAAGGGAAACCCAACATCACATTTAGCAGCCACCGTTTCTTGAATCATACCCAAAATTCTTTGCCAAACTTGCTGCACAACCATCTTCTCACCACGGAAAATACTACGATTTCTCTCTAACCAAATCTGCCATAGGATAAAAGTAGGCCCCACATACCACACATCCTACAAAAAAGAGGCCACCAAAGGAGGCCTACCCAAACTGCTCCAAAAGTCAACCAGAGAGGAGGCATGAACATAGGAATTGTTCCACACTCCCCACCATAAATTCCATAGCTACAAAGCAAAGGAACAACAAAAGAACAAATGAGTAGACTCCTCTTGCCCTCCCCCACAGAGAACACAAATAGAGGGACCTTGAAAACCCCGCTTCTGAATGTTGTCCCACGTTAAACATCTATTCCAGGCCAAGGTCCAAATGAAACAATTACACTTTGGCCAAAAAAAAATATTCCACACTCTCCTCCACTAGGGAACCTCCACCTCCTCCAGCTTACGAGATAACAACACCTGATACCCAGAAGCAACAAAATAGACCCCCTTAGGATTAGGAAACCAAGAGAGGACATCCCCATCTAGGAGGGAACTGCACCGCCTTCTATATAGGATATTGTGAAGCTCCGTGCATTCTTCATTCATTCCAATATTAGGCCATTCATCATGTCACTTCCATCTTGCCAGTACCAGTTGTTCATTAACAGAGAAGGCTATAAAATCACTCACCCTAGACCAGCCAGCTGGAAGAAACCTCTCACACAGAGTCAACAAATGAGGGAACTGAGAAGTAATGGGAGGAAATCCATCCCAAGAATCAGACCAGAAGTGAGCCTTCGACCCCCCTCTGCAAATACAAAAAAGGCCATCCTTAACAAGCACCACACCTTTCTTAAGCGTACTCCAAATCATCGAGCCTCTCCCCTCCAAGGGAAATCGAGGAATATCTTGCCAAGCAACCCTAGGGAAGTATTTATGAGATGAAATCCTAGCCCAAATTTGATCCCGCTCTACACACTATCTCCAATACAGTTTAGCTGCTAGTGCCTCCCCGGTCAAGGATGACTGCCTTAACCCAAGGCCACCAAACTAACGTGGGCTACAAACAATATCCTAATTAACAAGGCTCCACTTCGAAGACAACAAGCTACCAGCCCAAAGAAAATTCCTGGCTAAAGAATCTAAATCCTTAGCTGCAAATCCCACAAGTACAGAAACATACATGGGTGGGAAGGAGCTGTGCCACCACCTACGCCAGGCAGCAGCTGAACAAGGCCAGCAAAGGACAACCACCTATGAGTCCAGTGATTAACTTTCACCCAAAATTTATCAAAAATATTCTGCCAAGAATCCTTAGGAAACCTACCTACAGAGATAGGCAAACAAAGATACACCAAAGGAAGACCTCCAATTTGAAATCTCAAGATATGGGCAATCCTCCACTGAATGGGCTCTGAGGTGTTAAAGAAGAAGATGGAGGACTTATCTTCATTAATCCATTGACCCAAAGTAGCAAGATACACATCCAACACCTTGCGCAAAGTAGAAGCTTCCCTAATAGTAGTCATGCCCATCAGAGCCGTGTCGTCCACAAACTATAAATGAGACTGTAGAGGAAAATCGCCTCGCCACTGCCACCCCTGAATAAGACCTAGATCAACATTCCTTCTTATCAGATGCCGCAAACCTTTCATAAGAAGAAGAAACAAATATGGAGAAAGGGGATCTCCCTGTCACAAACCACGAGAAGCTCCAAAAAACTTAGAATGCTCCCCATTAGTTAATGCAGAGAAGGAAACTGAGGTAACACAACTCATGACCCATTGAATCCATTCATTTCCAAACCCAAAAGCTCCAAGCATTCGATGGAAGAAAGACCACCAGACTCAATCATAAGCCTTAGCCATATCTAACTTGATGAACATCGCCTTATCTTTGGAGTTGGCCATCGAGTGAATGGTTTCAGAAGCAATAAAAACCCCATCTAAAACTTTCCTTCCTTCCACAAAACCACTATGTTCCTCCGAGATCAACATTCTCAACCACTTTTTTAATCTCTCAGCAATCAGTTTGGAAATAATTTTATAAATTACATTGCACAAGGAAATAGGCCTAAATTGACTTAACCTATCCACCTCATCAAATTTAGGTATGAGAGCAAGAAAAGTAGCATTCAAAGCTCATAACATCTGCTTGTTCTTCTAAGACTCCTAAACAATAGCCAATAAGTCCAACTTAATAATATCCCAGAATTCTTGAAAGAATTCAATCGAGAAGCCATAAGGGCCAAGAGCCTTCCCTTTCCTCATCTGGAAAATAGTCTCCTCCAACTCTTCCAAAGAAATGTCACCCATGAGATGCTCATTCATTTCCCTTGTGACCAAAGAAGGAATATAGGAAAGAACCTGAACCTCCTCAACAGAGCCACCATGCCCATCCTCCCTAAATAAAGATTCAAAATACTACACAGCTTCATTCAAGATTTCTAGAGAAGAAGAGAGCTGCTCACCTCTTTCATTAACCAGAACCGAAATAGAATTACCTTGCCTCCTGGCTTTCACTAAGTTAAAGAAGAAAGCAATATTTTTTATCTCCTTCTTGAAGCCACTCAATTCTGGCCTTCTACTTCCAAAAGACTTCCTCTCTCAACTCACACTCCTCCAACATCTTTAGAGCCCTAGCCTCATCTTGGAGCAAGTCAGCCGTTACTCCCTCTTCCCTGATCACCTTTGTGATACAATCCAATTCAGCTTGAGCACAAGCCTTATCATGGAAAATATTTCCAAAGCATTGTATATTCCATCGTTTGAGCTGAGATTTGGTAAATTGAAGCAATTTAGCAAAAGTATACATCGTTGTACCATATGCCGGTCTACCAATCTTCCACCAATCAGCCACATGGGCATGTAAAGATGGTTCCCACAACCACATGAGCTGAAACTTGAAGGAAGGATAACGAGGCACACAAGTAGAAGAAATGGCAAGCTTAATAGGCCAATGATCTGAGCCCCTCCAATCCAATATTTCAGAGCAAGAGGACCACAAGCCACCAATCCAATAGCAGGAAACTAGGAAGCGATCCAACCTTTCTGTAATGCAATTATCCCCCATCCTCTGATTGTTCCAAGTAAACTAGCCATTACTGGGCTTGATGTCAACCAAATTCAAGGCAGAGATGTTGTCTTCAAGAAGAAGCGTAGAGGGATCCAACCTTGCATTACCTCCACGCTTCTCAGCCAACTCAGAAATGGCATTGAAGTCACCGACCATAATCCACGGATGAAGAGGAACCATGCTACGTACATAACTAATATGGGACCATAGCAATTGCTTGCCAAGAAGATCAACAGGTGCATAAATATTAGAGAAAAGAACACACTCTCCTGTTTCAAACCAAGAAGCCACCATAGAAATGGAAAACTTAAAGGACATCCACTAGAGAGGGTGAACCTTCTGAGGGTTCCACAAACAAGCCACACCCCCAGCAGAACCAAGGGAACCAACACACTGGTACTCACCACTCCCCCATAACTTGGGCATCATACCTACCATATCCTCAATCAATAACTTAGTCTCCTGCAGGAAAAGAACATCAGAAGCATTACTTCTAATCAAATTGTGAACAACTTTTTGTCGAGGGCCATTGTTCAAGCCCCTCACATTCCATGATAAAACAATCATTTCAGGAGATTCAAGAAATGAGAATCCAGAGTCTTGACCAACCCTGACTCCACCAAATTTTCCCGTGTTAACTTAATCTTTTCCAAATCCTTCTTACAACCAAGCTTGTAAGATTTCTCTCCTACCCCTTTTTTTGAGTCCTTTTGATATAGACCCAAAGGAGAGGGAGACTTGACACTCCTCCCAATAATAATACCAGCATTTGAACCCGAAGGAGACCCATCCCCACCATCCTTCTTCAACTCAACTACAGGAACTAACTCCACTAGAACACCCATGTGAAGATCTGTGACCATCTAAGAACCACCACCATCTAGTGCATCCTGAGTAGCCTCAGAGAGTAGACTAGTCTAGCCTGTACTCAGAGTTCCCTAATCAAGGTTTACCAAACCCGAATTCACTTCTTGCTGGCTAAGATCATCTAACACATAAAATCTGTTAAAAGTATCCTCATCTTGTCTCTTCTTCAAGGTCCTCTTCTGACCCCTATTCCTATTGCACCCCCTATCAGGTACAAAACCATCTGCAGCATCCCCATCTCCAGTGATAGGATCCTTCCCTCTATCAGCCATAGGCGGGTTGCATGGAGGCTGAGAAGATGGGGGCTCCACAGGCCTAACCTTTGGAAAACATCACAACAAGTGTGCATATTCATGACAAAGACAACATCAGAATGTAAAAGTCTCATAATCCAAATACTACACCCAAGAGTAAGAGCCCACACACATATCTACAGAATCTGGCAAGGGTTTACCCAAATCAATTTCAACACAGACACGGGCATAAGTCATTACCTTTCTATCTAGAGTCTGTTGCGAGGAACCGACTGGTTTTCCAAGCAACGATGCTATCAATTGTAGAACATCATCACGACAACATTCCACCAAAAGTTGAGGAAGTCTGACCCAAACCAGAACATGATTTAGAAGCTCCTCCGAAGGGTTGAAACCCGCATGCCAGGGTTTGATAAACAACCCCACTTGGTTATTAAAATAGGGACCACCCTCAAAGACTCTATTCTAATCAACCGCTGATCAAAGTGACCGTATTGTTTAACCAAAACAACACAATATCCGAACTTCTGCCTCTAACGTGAGTCTGCAGCCGGAAATTTAGGACACCAAGAATTGAGGGAGAGCCTCATCCCAAAGGAATTTTGCAATGTGGAATGCACGGATAATGGCTTCAATATCAACTGCCCTATCATCTTAAGGTGGAATCGACCAACCCAGTTTCTCTCTCTTTACACCATCCAAAATTGTCATTAACTTTGTGATCCGGATCCCCGACTTACAGACAAGCGCGCCTTCTCGAGATCTACGAAGAAAAGGATGGCTATTGCATGCTTTTGTTGCGTACAGCAACGACTTTGAATGATTGTGAGATGAGAGTCCATGCACAGAGGGGCCCTGAAGTCTCCCCCTGGGGTGAGGAGCCTTGAGGAGGCCTGAAGCGACCACCGCCTGAGGCCAAGACACCAGCCCTTCCACCAGAAACTTGCCCTCTTTTCCACCGCCCACCCCTGTCCCTGCCGAAGCCCAGGAAGGAGCCAGCCCCTTTCCCCTCAGCTGCACCCAAAAGTTGATCCCCAATAAGCCCAGGCCAAAAGCCATGGGCGGCACCTACCGCGAGCCCCAGAGCTTGGCCTGCGGCCTTGGCTGCAGGGAATCCATGGGTGAATAGAAAATGTAGACCAAGAAAGAGCCCTCGACACATACACCAGGTGACACACCAAGACCAGAACAGGAAACATCCTCCCCCGAAACGACCAACAAACCCCACCCTAGGCAGGAATAGAAAAATATATACTCCACGGGCAAGTAGCCGAGGCTCACCCTAGCTGAGTTCTGATTCTGAACCCACATGCATCATCTGACTGGCTTCTTTGGATTAGACTCACAGATTGAATCTTTGGTTCCCACAAACTGTGTAATTATTGCTTTGCATGCACTGTAGCAATGGATTTATAATAGTTTTGGTTAGGGAACAAAACAGAATCTCCACGGAAATTTTTGATAAGGCATATTTGGCATTGTTCTATGCTCTTTGTAATCCATTAGACCCATTCACCAAGGAAGGTATACTTTTGTGAGAGGTGCTAAGCACTGATCAGATTTGTGTGGAATTCTCTGAAGGTGGTAGAGGTTATTTTATTTTTTTGCATGGGGTGATGTTTGAAAAGAAAAAGAAAAGTGCCGCCTGTAGTAATATTTTTCCCATTTTTGTGCAGGAAAGCTAGTGGGAGGAGGTGTGTTTGAAGCAAGTGGGAAGATGTGCATGTTATGAAAATTGTTAGCAATAGTATTTGATTTGTGGTTCATAGTTTGTGCTAAGCCATATTGTCTAATTTGTGATCTAAGGTACTGCTGATTGTTTCAAATTTTGATTAGCTATTGTTCATAAAATACTATATAGCTTCTAAAAACAAAATAGTAGCTCATATATGGTTCACAATGTGTGTGTATGGTTTTGCATGGATTCAATAATGTCAGTTTTTTGGGGGGGTTTCTATTTATGGTTTCCATGTTGTGGCTATGGTTACAGGATTGCATAAACAAGGCAGCATGGATAGAGCTAGCAGAAAGGTTTTCTTGAACCAAGTGAAAAGAGGTGCATCTTGGGAAAACCATTTTCCATATTGATACACTTGTGGTCCATGGGTTTTTGCAAGCTATATTGTTTTATCTGCAATAGGGTACTATTGGTTGCTTCAAATTTTGATAATGTGCTATTGAGAAAAGACTATATTATTTGTGATAAAGACTATTGTTTGGTTTAATTTTTCATTTCATGGCTTTGGTTTTGCATGGGTTTCTAACTGTGATTTTTTGTGTTTGGTTATGTGTAGGATAAAGATAGGCCAAAAAGTGGTGATATGATGGGTATGTCTAGGGTATGCGGCTGACAACTTTTTCTTTACCCAAAATTGATCAAATGAAAAGGGTTTTTAAAGGAGATTCTCAACTTTCCACCAATATAAATTATGCTTTACATTGAATTTAATTAATAATTGTTATTCTTTTTCTATTTTAATTGCCACTTATTCTGATCAGTTGATAAAACATTGAAAGCATCTATAAGCTTTCGATAGGTAGCTCGCATTTTTGAATCACAGAAACATATGTCACGTCTATCATTTCACTAATTAAAAAAAAAAAAAAAAATTCATTAAGTTTTTGAAATGAAGTTAAATTGAAGTCGTATATCTCTGAGTTTTATATTTTTAAAGTTAGCCGTAAAATTGATAATTAATTTATTTACTTGGAAAAAATTAAACTATGCATCCGCCGAGATTATAAAGTGATCTGCTTCCTCAAATATTATAAAACAATATTATAATTTTATTGTGGTTAGGGTGATGGACAAACACCTACTTTTTTTTTTCCATGTAGGGAATTTAAATTACCCTCTTGCGTTGAAATTTCAAAAGATTTTCCACCAAATTAAGTTTAAAAAATAAAATAAAACCTAGTAGTTTAGAAACTACATTCAATTTTCTATAGATTCTATTCTTAAATATTTTAGAAATAATATAGATAACTTATTCAAATTTTTATGTCAAGTTTTCTAACTCTGATTTTTCTAAATTTTTTGCCACTTAAGGGCCTATTTTTTCCATGATGATCCTACACATACCCCTTTGTGGGTTCCTACACTTGGGTCAGTGTTCAAACCAATATTGTGTTATTTATGGCTTTTTATTTGTGGTTATGGTTGCAACAAAATAAAATAGTTAATCTTATACACTTTGTGTTAGATTCCATTGGGTATTGTTAATTATTGTTCTCTTTCTCTAGCTCTATTGTTTCATTTTCGAGAACATGTTGTTGAGAAGGCTATATTGTTTCAATTTTTGATGAGGTTCTCTTAACAAAAGAGTATATTTTTGTATGGGTTTGTTTCCATCAATATTATGTGGGTCTCTCTTCAATGTTCATGTTTTGTGGCTATGGATTTGTATCAGTTTGTGACTATGTATATTTTCTATTTTGTAGGTTTTTGCTTTTGGGTTGATGTTCAAACAAAGGTTGTCTGATTTATGGCATCCGTTGTGCAGTCATCGATACTATGGAGTGAAATAGTTAATCTTATCTATTTTATGTTTGATTCGATTGACAACTGGACATAGGTTTCTTACTATGACATTTTGTTTGATGCCACCATTGATTACAATGGTGGATAATACATTTTCCCTATGTGCAAATACATATATATGTCATAATGGGTACAAACAATATTCGTACACACTGATCCCTATGTTCATTCCATTCCTAATTTTTTTGAATGGAAAGTTGTAGTGCAAGTGCCAGATACAAGGTTTATGCCACTGTTCATGAAGTGTAACAAATCACATGCATGATGGGTGGTTACCCCCTATTTGTGTGAACTTTGGTCAAAAATTTTCCTAGCCTTTCTGTCTTTTTAATCTTCAATAAAGCTGGTGGATATTTGTTGATTTTTAAATCAAAAGCATTTGGTGTGTCAATAAAGGTCATCAAAATTAAATGTTGGTTCAAATCAGGCCTGATTGGTGTATGGTTCCTATGTGGTCACAATGTTTGCAAAGTAATAAAATAGCCATTGTTCTTGTTGAAGCATAGTTGTTACTTGTCTAGACCTCTATAACAGTTTATTACAATGTAAGGCTATATATCAAGTGTGAGATGGAACATTGATCAAACCGCTATTGAGGCCTAGAGAAATAACAACTAGCAACAACCCATCATGAAGAACATGTACTATTTTATCACTTTGCAACCACACCTACTAGACAGGAACCACATATCAAATAGAAATTGTAATCAACCTATGAAAAGAAAAATAATATCAAGTAGTATATATGAATGTTGTCTACATTTGATTTCACATAGATATATGTGTGCAAACAAGCATGAGTGATGTGGGTCTCTAATTTCACAAACATACATAGTTGTACATAGGCTAACTAAAATGAGCAAGAACAAAAGAAGGCCTGATCTCCACCTTGTCTTATGAAAACAGTAAGTAGAGCAACAAATATATACAAATGTTCTCTACATCTAATTTGACATTCACACATATCCACAGTGGAAAAGAGAGGAATAAAACACCTCAAAAGAGACACATACTTTTCTCCATGCACATATCATCATAGACACAAATATCTACACAAATATCTATCAAGATACTCTAGCCAATGAGAACATTGAAAACAAGATGAGAATAATATTCTCTTTAAAACAACTCATAGATACCCATGAATCTCAAATTGTGTATGAACATACACATAGATATCCATTACACACATATATGTCCACACACATCTATACAAGAAATTTGTATGCACTGGGAAATTTTAATTGGATGCATGTATATACAACAATTAATGTTGATGCAAACTAGCATTTAATTTCAACAACCTTCTCTATCCACACAACGGGAAAAATTCCACCCTATTCCCAAGGTAGCCAACAATACACATATATATCCATAGGTGGACCTCAAACATATGAATATTGTTTGCATGAAATGTGAAAAACACACAAATCTGCACATATGAAATATGAAATGAAACACAAGATACATCATCAACCAAACTAATCAATTGTAAAATCCATGTTCCTTATTAGACTTACTATGTAGGCTATGGATACAATGTTTTTTGTGTGTGTGGTATATGCAAGATCATCATGGAAAAAACAGTCCCTTAAGTGGCAAAAGAGAAAAATCAGAGTTAGGCAGCTTGGCGTAAAGGAATTTCAATACTGAAGTGATCTATATTATTTCAAAGATTTGTAAGAATGGGAATTTGTAGAGAATTGAATGTAGTTTCTAAACTGATAGGTTTATTTAAGAAAATAAAATCCTATTTGGTGAAAATTTAAAATTTCAATGTAAGTAGTGCACCACTTAAATTTCAGGGAAAAAATAAGTAGTAGGTGTTTATTTGACCACCCTAACCACAATAAAATGATAATATTTTTTTATAATATTTTAGATATAAGTAGAGGACTCATGTCCAGATGTGATGCATATTTTTTTGTAATTTTTTTCCAAGTAAATAATTAATTATGAATTTTTTATTACAACTTTTAAAAAATATAAAAAATCGTATGTCTGACCACCTTAACTTGGTCCAAACTTCATGAAATTCAATTTTTTATTGTTTTAATCCTATAGTATGTGGAAGCATGGGAATGTGATGCATCTGTTTTGATTTTTAAAAGAAATCATTATAATAATGTTTGAAAGCTGTATATAATTTTTTTCAATCATTACAAAAACCCAGGACTTTGGATTGTGATTCAAATGCAGAGGATTGAATAATGGTGGCTATTAAAATTTCAAAGTATCTTTCTAACAAAGCATGGGTGAAGTGGGATCACATCCTTGGAAAAATAGTGTGATCCCATGGTGGCAAAAATCTAGGAAATATGTCAGGAGTTAGGCAACTGGCATTAACAATTTTGAATAAATTGTATCTATATTATTTAAAAATATATAGGAATAGAATCTGCTTAAGAAATTGAAGATGTAGTTTCTACAAAACTACTAGAATTTGTTTTTAAAAAAATCTATTTGGTGAAGATTTAGAATTTCTGAGAAATGCGATTAATTGCCAAGATTTTTAGGGAAAAAATGCGTGGGTGTCACATTTTGACCACCCCTATACAAAATGGAAATGATATTATTTTTTTTTATGTATTTTAAGATATAATTAGAGGACTCATGTCTGATGTGATGCATGTCTTTTTTTTTGCTCCAATTTTTTTTCTAAATTAAATGAAGTGAATTCATGGATTTCTTATTACAACTTTTTTAAAAGGAAATATAAAAACCTGGAGTATGTTTGACCATAACTTGGTGAGAAACTTCATGGGGGAATTTCAGTTTTCTTTTTTCAGTCTATAGTGTACAAAGCATGAGATGCTGACTGTATATTTTAGATTCAAAAAATGTGTTACCATTTTAAAGCTATAGATTTTTTTCAATTAGCCTATCAATCAGGACTTTAGTCATAATTTGAATAGAAAATGAATAATAATTACTTATTAAATTCAAAGTAAAGCATAATTTATATTGGTGGAAAGTTGAGAATATCCTTTAAAAAACCTTTTTTGTTTCATCAATTTTGGGTAAAAAAATAGTCGTGAGCCACATACCCATCATATTGCAACTTGTTGGTCCATCATGATCCTGCACATACCCGCACAATTTATGTTGGTAGAAAGCTGAGAATCTCCTTTAAAAACCCTTTTAGTTTCATCAATTTGCGTAAAAAAAAGTCGTCAGCCACACACCCTACACATACCCATCATATTGCCACTTTTTGGCCCATCATGATCCTACACATACCCTATGTTGTGTAGCCTAGTTTACAACCCGTCACTGAACAATGCCTTAGTCCAAATAACATAAATTGCTCAATTAAATTGGTAAGTTTTAAATCCAAGCTATTATTGCAACCATCCCCAATATATAGAGCCCATACATGAAACAATGTTGCCATGAGAATTCCCCAAACAATAAACATGGTGAGGAGTATATATCAACGATGCCTGCATTTAATTTCACATACATACATATTTGGAAAAAGCAAAAAAGAAACAAAATACAAGAAAAAAAACACACAAATTTTTGCGCTTATATACTTCCAAGAAATAGAATGCTACACATGAATCTAATAGATGCAATGCATATATATGCAACTCAAAAACAAAAGTCACATGGTGAAAGTTGCAAAGCAATCAAACAATCCACATAAACATATACAATAAGCAATATAACAGTCAACATATATGTGCAAAAAAATATTTAGCTTTCTGAAGTCACCAAAGCAACTAAACAGTCTATGGCATTCACAAAAAGGCATTGTTGATTGTAGGTTTGTAGCCCCAACTAATAACCAAAGTTAGAGCACGACAGCCAAAAATGCCTTGCAGAGTACAATTGAAACTGGTAGCCTCTCGGATAGCCAGTAGCCCCCTTCGTATCACTAGACTTCTAGTGGCCATGGAAAAGGTGGAAGATGTGGCTAGCACACACTGAGAATCTATAGAACAATAGTCAACAATTCCTTGGAGAAAAAAACATAAACTGTATAGTGTTGTGCAACCATCATCACAAAACAAAAGCCTTTAATGAGAAAATCATGATTTCAACAAAGACCTAGGAAATAATTTTTCTAACATGAACCTATCAATAGATGCAAAAAAAATTATAGATAAGTTTAAATCTAGGCATATATGGTTGTTGTCTGGGAAAATGGCATAAACATCACTTGACATAGCTTGTGGGAGAAACATTTCTTTATGTATGGGCTGCATATTTTGTCGGTGGGGGAATAATAGGTTGCATTAAAAACTCAGCTCAGTAATTGGGAACTTTAGATTATTTTCAGTTAGAAATTGTTTAGTGTAGAGCCACACTTTCAACCACACAATGTACATAGTTACCCACATCTATTCTTCACAATGCAAGTACAAATATATATATATATATATATAGGATTAAATGCAATAACGCCTATGAAGAAGTCTATAATTATCACTAAACATTCCATAAGAAATATTACAACAAAAAGAAAGTTATATGCAAGTCCACTAAAATGGAAGACACATAAATAGCTACAGATAGAATGCTCCCAAATAAACAACAAACAAAAATGTGAAGGCCACATAAATACCTCAAATATAAATAATTCAGACTATACACCAGAAGGGTTACAAATGCAAGAAAAACATGTTTGCATTTTACTGAATGCACATGGAAAACAACCAATACAAGTGTCAGAAACTAAAAATAAACAAGGAGTACAGACTTATAGGTTCGGTGCTAGAGGGTTCTCAAGTAGCCTGGGGAGAGCTAGAGTCTATTGACATTGTTGGGGATGCTCTTTGAAAAGGATAGAGCTGCAACACCGACAATTAGCCACAAGTTCTATTATGACAACACAACAACCAATAATTCAATTAAACCAACAAAGGCTAATGAGCTCCATTCCCAGTTTTAGAATTATAAACTTTTTTACATTTCAATTTTTTTTGTTGGGACATTTAGAATATTACCAAAAACAAATAATGTAAAAAAGTTACATTTTACAAAACTCTTCATAAATGATTTCAGAAACAATCTATGTTCCCCTAAGACAACCAACCTAGAACATACATTCTCCATCAATGCAATTAATGGTGGTATCAATGTTCCATATAACAACAATACAACTTATCATTTCAAGAATTTCCCAACAAAAATTAACATAGCAATCACTATGTATCAATGTTGTTTGCATCCACTGTGACATATGTATAGATATCTACACATAGGGGATAAATAAATTTATGATTCATACCCTTCATTTTCTCACCATGGTTACAATGCTGAAAAATATTGAACGCTATATAGTTTAAGTTGATTTGCATAAGGCATTATTCATTGTTATACTCTAGCCTAAGCTACATTGTATCATTTTCAACAAGGTGTTGTTGAGAAGGCTATATTGTTTAAATTTCAGATAAGGTGCTATTTAGAAAAGGTTGTATTGTTTGTTAATATCAATATTATTTGATCTATGGATTGCATGTATTCATTTTGAAACCATTACCAAATGCAAACAAACAAAAATAACCTCCAACCACCTTCATAGAAGCCTTTTAGTTATTACTTCTCCCAGCCTCAAGAAGGACTTTTTGCAATGATACCTTGTATCTTAAGTGAATCAAGAAAGATTGGTTTCACAATTGATGAAAGTGTTGCACAATATATGTTCTTGCTCGAGGGTTTATCTTTCAGGTTATGCTATAAATGGAATAAAATAGTTAATATTATACACATTGTGCTAGATTCCATTGCACATTGTTGATTATGACTATTTCATAATACTGTTTTCTGCATCTAGTATTGTATATGCACATTTCTATTGATAGTCGAAATGAAATCAGATGGTATAAAATTCAAGAATGGCTTCTAGATAACAACATTAACTCTATAATATTAACCATTTTATCCTGCATTGCAAATGAAAGTATATAGCCAAAGGTAGAAAAAATAATTAGCATTGCATTATGAAAACAACATAGACTATTTTTGAAGTCCATCCATCCCCTATCCTTTTTGGCAAGAAAACCTAGCTTTATAAACCCCAACACATGAAATTTAACCTTGAGAATTACTTTGGTTTCCCGACCCCTTTAAAGAAACTCATTCTCAAGGGATCCTCTACCAAAAAGTTGGTTTTCTACTCTGCGGATTCTCTAGAGGACAAAATTGAGAACCTTGAAGCTAGTAGAGATTTTGTTTCTACCCTTCCTTTGTCAGAGATATTGGAACCAAATTTCCTATCTCCCCTAATCTGGGTGATTTCAACCTCGTTTTAGATTGGGGTCAGTCTGGAGATATCCTTGCCTTTGCTAGATGTGGCATTGGTGATATTTTCAGGGTTATGAAATGGGCCTATGAAGAAATCAATGATCTTAATCTCAGAAACAGGGTTCTAAATAGCAAGTTGGAGGAAATGGAACTGAAGTTGTCAGCTCTGAACAATTAAGAAGGAAAATGAAAAAAGAACAATATTGGGACGAGAGATGATGAAATTAAGGACAAGTACAAGACTCTGGAAGCTGAAATTATTATAATAAAAAACAATATGAAAATTGTTGTGGAACAAAACCATAGAATGGAAAGGCACAATGCCATTATCATTAATGCAATATCTGAAAAGTTGGAAAAGTCACAATAAGGCTCATTGGTTGTTGACTTGGAAGAGGACAAGGATAAAAGCAAGAATGAGGACCAAGGAATATCAAAGAGGACCCGAGCCACCCTTAAGAGGAAAGTGCCTCCAACTTCCTAGATGGTCCAGATCTTAAAGAAGGGGGTTCAGGAGATGAATGACATGGAAGCTGAGACAAGGGAAGTTTTTAAGTCCCAAGCTTTGTTGTTGGTGGAGTTTTTTCTGGTCTTTTTGGGGATTTTTTTGTGGCTTTTGCTGGCCTTTCTTTGGTGGCTATTCCTTTGTAATTTTAATGTATTTCTATAGCCTCTCTATTTCTAGGATCTTTGATGTTTTATCTCTTTTACTTGTAAACTTTGTGGTTTTGGGTCCTTGTAAAACCCATTTTTTCCTCTTTCAAAAACATGGACTATTTTAATATATTGCTACCATTTGCACATAATGAAAATGATAAATGAGGCAATATTAAATTTTCCTGTGTGTAGATTTGTATGCATTTCAAAGCAGATGCGAGGAATGTATATGCGTACTTTTCCCAATGTTTATTATTTTATGAAAATAGTTATTTGTTTGAACCTTTAGATGGTATATTTCAAATGATATACTTTATATTAACTATTATATACAACATTCAAGCATTTTTCCTAATTATTTCTTTTTGTTATACAATTTATGTTTGATTACATTATGCATTGTTACTTACTGTTCTTTGGATTAGGCTATCTTGTTTTATTCTCAATAGGGTGTTGCTAAAGAGGGTATAATGTATTTCAATTTTTGATAGGCTGCTATTGGGAAGGCTAGTTTCTCTTAATTTTTGATAAGGTTTCATTCTTAATTTGCAACAGCTATACAAGAGCAAGCCATTGTGGCACCAACATTAATTGTTGTATGGTATCCATATTGTGGGGATGGTTGTAATTACACCTAATATTTCACACCTCAAGAAACATACCGTAAGTGGGCACAAGCAAACATTGAAAAGAAGTCAAGGAGGTTATTGGCGTGCCATGGGAAAAGGATGAAAGATTTTCTACCATGTGGGTACAAGATATTGCCAAGATTGAATGTTGGCTGGCATCAATATCAATTGTTGCAATTCCTTCCATGGACTGGTGGGAGGAATATTTTCTGATGCACGTGCAAAGAGGGACACAAAAATTGAACGCTAGTTCACAACATCATTAATTTGTGTATGCACTCTGTGTACTGGTGATGGTTTTTATAACATCCTATGCTTAACGCCTCGACACACAAAACAAATGTCTGGGCATTTTTCAAGAGGGAATTTCCAAGGAATATTTTACCAAGCTATACTATTTCAACATAAATATCTATACATCTATATATATATACATATATATGTAAAATACGAGTAAATGAGGTTAAAATTTGTCGAAATGTGAGCAAATAAGGTTAGAAATGGGAAAAAAGTGAGTATGAGGTTAGAAACTAGTGAAAGTGAGCAATAAGGTTTAATGAAGAGAGAATTCATACAAAAACCACTCACATGGTCTCAAATAAAACATTTAAATGCTTCCAAAAACCTCCTATTACGATTATTTAAAAATTTATAAAAGTTTTTAAAATAATTCTACATATTTCTTCGACAAACCCCCAAATCATTCCTCAATGTCTTGAAACCAAAACCCACCTAACTTTCAACTGGTAAAGCGTTTGGCCTTGAAAATTTTCTAGGGTGATAAAAACACCGTGATGATCAAAATCCAAAAAAAAAAATTGTTTCAAGCAACCAAATCAAATGTTTCAATGACTTCCAAAAAATGGTTAGAAAAATTGAAACTATAAATTCTTCCAAACTAAGAATTGGGCTTCTATGAAAATTGGTCACATTTCTTGGAAAGCCCCCAGGAACATCCCCCTAAAATAATTTTGTATAAAACATCATGATAGTTTTTTTTTTTTAATTTTTAATTTTATATCTTAGCAGGCTACATCACTACTCTTAAGGATTTTGACTTAAAAGTTTAAAATTTGTCAAGTTTAAAATTTGGGTTAACATGTTGAGAGTAACATGTCTAACGAATTTGGATATCCAATGCCTCCTTGAGGTCTTTGAAAGTTCAACCTCAACATAGAATTAGTGTTGAGAGTAGGCTAAATAAAACTTCTTGAGCTCTACATAAACCACGGGGCCCACTGACGAGGTGATTTGGGTAAAAAAAGGTCTAGAATTGCAGAGGTAATCTAAGGAATTCAACCTCAAGTAGAACATGAAAACACTTTTCATTAGAGACTAAAAATTCATGAGTCCAAGGTTTAAACATAAGGAGGAAGGAACATACAAGCCATGGGCCTTGGGTTAGAATAGTCTAGACATGCTTGGCTTCAACAAAATGAAAAAGAAAAAAAATTCTTAGTGAGGTTTTGTATGATATCAAGCTGAATCCCATGTGGGGTTTATGATATATTAACCCAATAATGAAGCACACTTTTATGGGAGACTCTTCCAATAAATATCCAGCAAGCGTGAAATTTTCAAGCCATTTGTAGGTTTCATCAAACTTTTGAATGGGAAGAACAACATCTAGAGGTGGATCAAGGGACTTAACTCTTCAAAAACTTTTGAAATGAATTTTTTGGGTCATTTCAATGGAGAAGCCATGGGATGTCCACATGAAGCCTTCAACTCTAGCAACAAATAGTGTAGAGGAATGAAGAGCCAAGGCCATATAAAGGGGTAAAAATGACTTCAAGCCTAGAAAATGAAAAAAGACCACAATAAATTTGAGTAAATGAAAGAAGAATTAGTGTATAAGTCTACAATTTGACGGCTTCAAGAAAATTCACTGCCATGACAAATTTATATCATGAAAAATTCACCACTAGCAATTCACAGCTGTCGATAATTCATCGTATTAATATTTTTTAATATATATTTCCAAGACCTTTGTCTCTTTGGATGATCAAAGAGACAAAAAAAATTAGTATTGATGTGGCATCTTGATTTGACTCCGCTTCCCCGCTAGAAAATAATGTTTGTTGTGGTTGAAAGTATAAGTCCATGACCCGGAGAGCCCTTAAATTGGAATTTACTCTCCAACCCAATCCTTGCCAAGGTATAAAGTAAAGCCACCATCAATGGTGACATGAACGTTTGTTTTAGTCCCAATACCTATTCCAAAGGATAAGGTTGCATGGCATGTAGAGAATACTAAGAAAGAGTGACATGAGCGACTGTGGAGGCATACATAGATCAATTTTGAGTATTGTATAGTCATGAAGCTTCTATTAGAGATAGAGGAAATCCGCTCATGCAACAATATGAGAAAGGCGTCTTGATCATTGCTAATATTTGCAGAGATGGAACTAAGATTTTAGAATATAAAAAAGTTAATTTAAAATTTTCCTAGTTTGGTGTGATGATTATCTCTCACTTCAAGACAACCATCTTTTGCACAAGAATTGGTGGATGGTGGGGAAGGTGGTGTCTCATGGGTGAATTTTAGTTGAAAATGTGGTTTATTCTGATGTGGGCTATTTGGAGTTATGGCTAACGATTTTTCATACGATGGTAGAATGAATAGTAATGTTATAGTACTTCTAATATTGTGGCATAAAATAAAGTACAATGCAATGGTTATTGTTTTTCTATAGGTCATAGTGTGAATAGGATTGTTATAGTGACTCATAAAATGAGTAACATGGAATGTAAAATCATGGGAATAATGAATGTTATAATGGGTTTAATGAGCACATGGTGATGATTGACATTGAAGAGGTGCTTGATGTCGACTTTGGTTATGTTGATAAGGAAGATTAATTTTGATAAATTTAGTGATAGGATTTTTAAAGAAATTTTCATTCCTTCATGATAAGAATGAAAGGTAGTTACAAGGTCAATAGATATTTTTGTTGAATTGTCTTTTAAATGTTGCAAGTCTTAGTTAAAAAAATATATCATGTTCAAGAGTTTTCTTTGGTATAAATGTAATATCACACACCCACACACACACACACATATATATATATATGAAACACTCCTTTCTCAACAGAACCTCATCAAAAATTGAAACAATATGGCCTTTTCAACAACACCTTCTTGAAAATGAAACAATATAGCTTAAGCTAGAGAATTGTAATTAACAATGCCCAATGGATATACACACACACATACATATATATATACATATATATATACACACATATATATACATATATATACATATACATATATATATACACACATATATATACATACACATATGTATATACATATATATATATACACATACACACACACACACACATATATATATATATACATTGTTCATTGTTGTTGAATTGCTTTGAACATATCATTTCATTCATGTTTTCCATGTAGTGGCAATAGTTGCAAAGCAATAAAACAATGCACAGAAACACACAACAATGCAACAAAAAAGCAAACAATATTAGTTACAACAACGACCAAGATGGAAAAAACATAGCAAAAACACATAGCTACACTGTAACAAGCAAACACACAATCAAACAATATTTCCTCCCATCCAATGCAACTCCACGAAAACCATGAACCACACAATATATATATATATCTATATGTAGACACCTAAAAATGGTCTGGAGAATCTAATTAATTAAATACGACTTATTTGATTAATTCATCTACTTAGTAAATGAATAGAAATATTTATTTATATTAATTTCATTATTAATTCTTCTACTTCTCTCTTAATTAAATAAACAAAATTAAAAACTTTGTTTTATTTAATTATTATCATTTCTATCGTATTATTTCTCTCTTAATTAAATAAACGAAATTAAAAACTATGTTTTATTTAATTATTATCATTATTACTTCTTTTATATTTCTATCATAAATTAAATACACAACTTAAATAATTTGTGTTATTTAATTACCTCATCACATTTCTTCTTAATTAAATAAAGATATCTAAAATCTTTTATTTAATTATCATTTTTCTTTTTGTTTTAATTTAATAAACAAACCCTATAGTTTGATTTATTAAATTATTTATTCCTCTTTTGCTAAATTTAAATAAATTAAAATATTTAAATTAATGCAAAAATTATTTAACACTATTCACTCACCAATAAAATTAGATTTTTAAAATCTAATTAATTCTACTGTCATTCACGGGAAGAGCTTTGGGGACAAACCTGTAGGAAGTCCTCTCAATCTTCTTCCAACCACCTTCCCTCTCATCTTGCCTAGTGTTTTCATGGGGAGAAACAATCCTCCATGATTAGCTCCATCTTCTCATCCCATGCCTTTCAATTCTCCAGATTGAATTCCAGTCTCTTATCCCGTATCTCTATGCAAATGTCCTGTCGTGAAAGGTATAAATACAGCTCTCTGGCTACAAGAAATGGATCCCAACTTATGCAATCTTACTTTGCAGGTTTTCCAAGCATCTAGCATTTGCAATCATGGCAGCAATCACAGTGGTTTTAAGCATTTAATCATATAGGAAATAGAATAGTTCAATTCTCATTCTCTAAGTGTGATTTCAATAGTCTAATTAGCTTCTAAATCTGAGAGCAAAGTAGACTAGAGAGATATTTAGAGTTAGAGAGCAATATGATAGATTTCTGAAGATTTCTAGTTTAAATTAGCTTAATTTTCTTGAATCTTAGATGCAATGTCTTATTTAGAAGTGTAGATGCATTGTTAGTTTGTTTTCCTCATTCTACCACTTACAATTTGGCGCCCACCATGGGGCATAACCCCATATTCTGCTTAATCTTTGAGAAAAGTGTCTTATAGGTATCAATGTGATAGTTTTCGCGGAATCGTGGTTTTTTACAGCGCGTCGGAGATATTCTATAGCGCATCGAAGAAAAAATATAGCACGTCAGTTGTCTGTTTTAGGTGCCACACAACACTGTTTTAGCGCTTCAGGACAATTCTGCAGCGCTTCGGGGCTTTGTTTTAGCGCTTCAGAGCTCTATTTTAGCGCTTCAGGGCTCTATTTTAGCGCTTCAGATTTATTGTTTTGATAGTCAATCTTAAAATGGCCATATCTTGGTCATACGGATGTCTTTTTCGATGCTTTTTTTTTGAAATGGGGTAGAATTTCATAAGCTATGCAATGGTGTAGGTATTTATCACTTTTTGTAGAGTTAAAATTTTCAATTTTACATTTAAAGTCAAATCACATTGTAACTTGGTCTAAGGTTTAGGGTTTTCTTGCTTAATCATTCATCTAACCCTTATATCTTCTTATTTCTTGATCTCATCTAACATTTGGAGCATTTACACAGGTTTTAAGAAGAAAATGGAGCATTGAAGTAAAAGAAAGAGCATTTGATATTCATTGTAATAGTGTTTTCAAACACTCATGGGAAAATAACCCATCATATATTTTGTTTCATTCCTGCTTTAGGACCAAATAACATCGATAAAAATGTATCTTTTTATCTAGATCCAACGCATCTGTGGCCAGATTTTGTTCTTTAATCTCTTTTTGGTTAAAATTTATCAATCCTAGGACAGAAAACAGGCTAAAATTTATCAATCCTAGGATAGCAAATGGATAAAAATTGATCAATCCTAGGATAGAAACTTCATTATTTCTTGTGGGATTAAAATTGAACATCATGCTTTTTATGGAGCAATATCTCCATATAGATTAGATAATTTGTCTTTTGGGTTTTAAAAAGTGAACAACTTCTTTGCTATGATTGGGTGAGAGGTTTATGCTCTCCCCTTGACTGGGTGCATCAGAATACCAAACTCACTTTTACTTTGCACATTTTCAAGCTTTCATTAAAACCTTTAGACAGGCTTGCCGTAGTGGAAAAAAGTACTCACCCTATGGGAACGACCTGAGTGGGGATAGCCAAAAGCCATGGCATTCCAACCCACTTTAAAATTTATGTGAATTTGGGGAAACCCTCTTTCAACGGAAGTGTGCAGGATAACCATCCTCAAAATATTTGTTCTAAAGATTGGGAGGTCTCTCGAGGGAGTTTATCCATTTGCCGCTCTGAACTGAAACCCTATCTAAGAACCTAGAAATAGAAGCACGCTTGTCAGTTCCCGAACATTGTAATACTCGACGGTGCAGGGGCGGGGAAGAATCTACCCTCAAGCACTCACCATATAATTGCCAAGGGCTGTTTGCTCAGGGGATCCGGTATCCACTTCCGTCACTCTGAGTACGCACCTGGAAAAGACAAAAACACGGGTGCCCTCTAGGGGGTGACATGGCTGTGTGAGTCGACTCAATTCCAAGCTGTGGGCCGTTCGAGTATATAACGATGACCTTTTGTCTCTAGGAGTGAGTCTGTTTGAATTGTCTTATCTTGTTATCAAACTAGTGAAAATCAAGAAGAACCATGTTTGGTTCTTGAACATACACTATCTGTTTAGATTTTAGGATTTAATCAACAATAGTTCTATTTTTGCTTGCTATGTTTTCTTGTCATTAAAACAGATAAGATCATCCCAAAAAGAAACACAAACCACCATGGCTGAAATAGAGGAGGATCAATTGAATGCTTTAGCTTATCAACTAAAGAACCTTCAACAACAAATTTGGGAAACAACCACAACGAGATATCTAATGCCAAACATCTACCCATATCCTCTTGACCAAACAATGAACATGAGACCTTCTTCACCAACAACTCCATCATCCAAGTTCAATATCTTTGAATTTTTCCAAAATTTCAATAAGCCCAAATCTCAGTCCTCAAATACAAATGATATTGAACAATCTCATCATGTCATGTATTTATCTCCATCCACCATAAGCCAAAATGAACCTCAAGATTCTTTCACTCAAGTTAACAATTCCATCCAATCATCCTCTTCTATCATATCTTCTACATCCAATGATTCATGTCAATCTCTCACTCCAAAGCATGCTAGCATAGACTCCCCTACACATCCAGATCAAAATATTCTTTCCACTCCATCCAATGATTCCACAATCTCACAAAGTCTTCCCATCTTTGATCAAGATCCCATTTCTCAAGAATCTTATGACGATCCCCTCCTTTCACTTTTCATCCAAAATAATTCACATCCATCTCAAGAGACAAGTATCCTTCCAAGTTCTTTTTCCACATCATCTAATCAATCCATACCATATCATGATTCTATTGCATCACAAGATCATGATAGTTCTTCCATCCTATCTAATGATTTCTTACCAATTGATGATCAAGACATGCTTTCTACAAAATCTCATGATTCCCTTCCTCATCAAGATCAAGATATGCTTCCATTCAAGGATGCCCTTTCATCCCATGAAGATGTTTATCCTTCTCATGATCAAGATATGTCTTTCATACCACCTCATGATCCTTTTCCAAGTCAAGATCACAATATCCCATCATCCCCATGTCAAGAGCCTATCACACCTATTCACGCTATCCATGAACCCCATACCTATAAATTTGGATCCTCCACCTTTATCCATTCTAGTTTACTTCCAACACCTATCCTTTCATCCATATCATATCCTCCCCAAAATGGACTTGCATCTTGTTTCACAAACAATACATATCCCATTGGCAAATGAATGTGTCAAAGTATGAACTACAAAGGCAAAGGATTAGGCATTCATGAACAAGGTATCCTAGAACCCCTTTCTATTCAAAAACACCCATATCACCATTGCCTTGGTTATATACCTAAGTGTTCTAGTCCATCAAACCTACCATCTATCCTAGGTTCTCATCTTAGTTCATCAAACCTTCCATCTATCCTAGGTCCTCATCCTAGTCCATCAAACTTTCCATCTATCCTAGGTCCTCATCCTAGTCCATAAAAATCTCCATCTATCCTAGGTCCATATCCTATTCCTCAAGAACAACAAAGGCACACATCTTTGATGCCCTTTCAAAATTCTACCCACATTCACTCATCCATAATACCTCCATACCATTCATCTCAATCCACCCCTCCCATTGCCCTTGGAAGAAATTTGGGTGCCAAATATCAGAAGCTTCTATATCAAAATCCACATGTATCAAAGGATCAACATGTCTCCTCAAAGAGACATGCAAAAATAAAAGAAAACTTGATCCAAAATCAAAGGAAAAATCAAAAAGGCCACAAAGGCCCATCAAAGCAAAAGGGAAATTTTCAAAGACCACAAAGGTCCATAAATCAAAAGAAAATTTCAAAAGGCCACAAAGGCCCATCAAAGAAAAAAGGAAATTTTCAAAGACCACAAAGGTCCATAAATGAAAAATTTTCAAGGCCACAAAGGCTCACTAAGCAAATATCAAAGTCAAAAATCATGTGGATTCCTAAAAGTCTCATAGAAGCAATAAAATCAAAATTGGCATCCAAATTCTCTTATCCAAAAGCTTCCTCCAATCTTCCATATAATAACCTATCACTTTCCAAATCCATTCTTCCTCCATCACTCCACCATCCTTCAAGGTGTGTGCCAATGTTGAGCTTGTCATACTTTCCATCTATCCATTATCCAACATTCATCCCCCATCATTCCCCTTTAATCCAAACCTTAGCATAAATCCTTAGTCTCTTCCATCATACCATTAATCTACTAGCATTTATGAGTCTAATCCCCATTGCCATGGTTAATTAAAGGGATAATTGGTTGTGAAACTCAATGTTAAAGTCCTTCCTCCATCTCCCTATCATCCATATCCTATCTTACATATTCCTCTTGCACTCTATACTTAGGGGCAAGTCTCATCCATCTTATCATTCATGGTCATTATCCTTTCTACTCTCATTCCTTACATTTCCACTTTTGATCTTGATAAGGTTAAGAATCTTCTTGAACATCATATATGCTTATCCTATATGCTCTATCCATATCTTTCATACCATATCTTTTATCTCTTCCATATTCCATCATTCTTACTAGATACATCCTTTCTTTTCATCCTTGGTTTTGATGAGGAATGGGGGCAAAACACTTGGTCCTTGTGTATATATCTTGATCATCCGGTTCATTATCGTTATCCTTGCATTATTCCATTCCATATCTCCTAGCTTATCAAAATCCATGTCATCATGTCCCTTTGCAACCTTGAATCTTATCATGCAAATCATATTTGAGCCTAGCTATAAAACATTATCCAATCCTCATATCTTTTTTCAATCAATCATCAACAATCATCAATCTTTTTGTACTTAGAGGATATCAGTAATCCTAAGTACTTATCATCATCATGCCTTAGGGAATCAATCATTCTTGGCATATTAATCAATCAACTATTGTCATCTTCAACAAGAGATATGTTGCTTATGTGACATGTTTTGCATTGACTTTCATTTTGATCTATCATTTATCCATGGTTGCATTACCTCTATTGTGGTTCATCTTGTTCCTCCAATCGATCATACCATCTCATTCCAAATCAAATATCTTGAAAATCCTAAAAACATCAGAAAATCCATCAAAATCCAAAAACATCAGAAAATCAAACTCAAAAAAAACATCAGAAAATCAAAATCCAAAAACATCAGAAAATCCATCAAAATCCAAAAACATCAGAAAATCAAACTCAAAAAAAACATCAGAAAATCAAAATCCAAAAACATCAGAAAATCCATCAAAATCCAAAAAGATCAAAAAATCAGAAAATCCATGCGAAAACATTCATAAAATCGAAAACACAAAAATAGAGTCTACATCAATTGAAAGTGGAGTCTGTGTCAGTCGAACTACGTGGTCTCTGTGTGTATAATGTAGGCAAGACTAATCTTTGATCAGTCCCCGAGACCCCTAGGATAGGTCTTTAGGTTACATCATTTGGTCAAAACGTCTAGGAATATCATGCAAACATCAACACACATATTTCAACATCGATGATCTAATCTGAATAATGATTTGAAAATACACTAAGTAGAATTTGAACTGTTGTACGTTTTGTTTTATCATTTTGTTTATCATTTCTTTGGAGCTACTCAATGATGTATTGAACTAGAGAAGCAAGGAAGGAGAATGATACTCTTCTTTGTTTGTTGTTTATGAGTTAGTCATTATTATTTTGTGAATTGTCACGGGAAGTGCTCTACCAAGTATCATAGATGACATTCCGATTCACTTAAGAAAATGATTAATTCTTGTTTATTTACGTAAGAAATGCTTAGGTCATCATTGGTCTATCTTATACCATGATGCTTGTGTTTGCTTGCAATATCAAATATCATGAAAGAAGTACTTAGGTCATCATTGGTCTATCTCATATCATTGATGCTTGTATTTTCTTTCAACATTTTTAAAGCTCAGTGATGATACAAAGCAAAATCAAAAGATTGTTGAAATGACACTTAGATTTGCATGGTAAAATAGGTTTGCATGATAAAATAGATTGCATCCATATTAGTCTTGCATATGCATTTATCGATTGTTTCAAAGCTACCAATTTCAATCTCAAAAGCTACATGTATTCCCTCTCTACATCATATCACCATCTCTTCAATATTTCTTAGGATATCATCTCTTTCTAAATCATTTTCTTTCATTTCCATCATCTCAAATTCCATCCAATCTTAATCTATTATGTCTAGCACAAATCATTTAATTGCATCCTTGGTTTTGTTCCCAACCTTGTTACAGGCCTTTATCTAATCATCATCATCATCATCATCATCGGGATGTATCCTTCCCTATCATTTTGTGTTGTTTCAGGATGTATCCTTCCCTCATCAACAACACTCTTATCATCATCGTCAATCAATCTTGGCTTGAAACTTGACCGGGGCAACATCATGTTTATCCTTGAATCCATTTGTGCTTACTTACTTTTCATCTTCTCCTTTCATTACCTCTTCCTCATCCCATCCCCTATCATATTCATCATTTTGCATCATCAAGTCTCAATACATTAATCAATCTTATACTGGGGCATATCAATCAATCAATGAAGTCAAATCACATATCAACAATCTTATCAAATCAATCAACATCAATCAATAAGTCTATCAATAAATCAAATCTAATCAGCCTTGTTCAAATCTTGTGATCATCAATCTATCATTCAACTTCACCTATTATGAGGTTAATCATTCAATCAATCAATCATTGAACCTCATCTATCATGAGGTTAATGAATCATCAATCTATCATTGATCCTCACCTATCATGAGGTCAATTATCAATCAATCTATCATTGAATCTCACCTACCATGAGATCAATAATCTTCTAATCTATCAGGATCAACAATCAGCTGACGTGATAATCAATCATCATCATAATCAACTGAAGGAATCAATATTTCTTTATCAGGAGATAAATCGTTTCTCTATCATCAAGTCATCATCAAATCATCAAATCATCATAAAAATTCAAAAAAAATTGAAAAATCATAAAAAAATTCTAAATTCCTCAATTTATCTCCCAAGGGGGCATATATCGCTATCATTTCAAAATTCAACATCTACAGCAAATCAGGGGCATATTTTAAACTCCTCGTCAATACTGGCAACTAAGGAAAAATCATTCTTTGAAGCAATACATAAACACATCACTTCAAAGAGGGGCAAAATGTAGACACCTAAAAATGGTCTGGAGAATCTAATTAATTAAATACGACTTATTTGATTAATTCATCTACTTAGTAAATAAATAGAAATATTTATTTATATTAATTTCATTATTAATTCTTCTACTTCTCTCTTAATTAAATAAACGAAATTAAAAACTTTGTTTTATTTAATTATTATCATTCTATCATTATTATTTCTCTTAATTAAATGGCAATTAAAACTTTGTTTTATTTAATTATTATCATTATTACTTCTTTATATTTCTATCATAAATTAAATGCACAACTTAAATAATTTGTGTTATTTAATTACCTCATCACATTGCTTCTTAATTAAATAAAGATATTCTAAAAATCTTTTATTTAATTATCACTTTTCCTATTTATTTTAATTTAATAAACAAAACCTATAGTTTGATTTATTAAATTATTTATTCCTCTTTTGCTAAATTTAAATAAATTAAAATATTTAAATTAATGCAAAAATTATTTAACACTATTCACTCACCAATAAAATTAGATTTTTAAAATCTAATTAATTCTACTGTCATTCACGGGAAGAGCTTTGGGGACAAACCTGCAGGAAGTCCTCTCAATCTTCTTCCAACCACCTTCCCTGTCATCTTGCTTGGTGTTTTCATGGGGAGAAACAATCCTCCATGATTAGCTCCATCTTCTCATCCCATGCCTTTTAATTCTCTAGATTGAATCCCAGCCTCTTATCCCGTATCCCTGTGCAAATGTGTTGTCGTGAAAGCTATAAATACAGCTCTCTAGCTACAAGAAATGGATCCCAACTTATGCAATCTTACTCTGCAGGTTTTCCAAGCATCTAGCATTTGCAATCATGGCAGCAATCACAGTGGTTTTAAGCATTTAATCATATAGGAAATAGAATAGTTCAATTCTCATTCTCTAAGTGTGATTTCAATAGTCTAATTAGCTTCTAAATCTGAGAGCAAAGTAGATTAGAGAGATCTTTAGAGTTAGAGAGCAATAGGATAGATTTCTGAAGATTTCTAGTTTAAATTAGCTTAATTTTCTTGAATCTTAGATGCAATGTCTTATTTCGAAGTGTGGATGCATTGTTAGTTTGTTTTCCTCATTCTACCACTTACACTATATACACGTATATATATCCCTTGTACTACATGTGTATTCAATATTTTGTATTATACATTATAAAAATCCTTAAATCTATTGATTTATATATTCTCTATCAAATATGAATGTTCACCACACTAAATTTCACATTCTTTTGTTATTTTCCCACAAGAAACTCCAGCTATAATTGTGAATTTGATGAACTAATTACAAACTTAGTCACAATGGTCAAATAGACAATTAGATCATTATTTTTTTTCTAATTGTGACAAGATTTTGTTGAGAAAAAAGTATATTTTTACTTGGGTTGCTTACTATGAATCTTTGTTGGTTTCTCTTTATGGGTTTTGTTTTGTGGCTATTTTTGGAACAAAATATAATTGTTAACCTTTTCCAATTTTTGTTGGTTGTGGTTGTGTATCCCAGGCTATATTGTTATATATATGTCAGAAGTTAGATGCAAACACAAGAGTATATTTTTGGATGAGTTTGTCATTGCTAATTTTCAAAAGGGTGCTATTGAGGAGGCTATTATGTTTCAAGCTGTGGACATATCTAGCTTCCTCTTTATGTCTTCCATTTTCTACCTATGCTTGAAACAAAATAAAATTCTTAACATTATCCTATTTTTGTTGGCTATTACTATGTATGTTCGACCATACGTTCAATCCAGTTTTTGTTGGCATTTTTTGGTGCTTTGTGCACTTAACCATACATTCATGTTATGCAGTCTAGATTTTTGATTCCATTACATGCATTGTTGATTATTCTTCTGTAGCCTAGGTTATATTGTGGTACTTTCAATAAGGTGTTGCTGAAGAGGCTATATTATTTCTATTTTTGACAGGGTGTTATTGAAAAGGCTAGATTCTTTCAATTTTTGTTACGGTTCCATTCAGGAAAGACTATATTTTAATATTAATATATATATATATATATTTGTATATATATATATATATATCTATATATATATATATTGTTTCAGTTTTCAATACGGTGTTGTTGATAGAAGACAATATTGATTATTAAAAGAAATATTGCTTCATTTATGGTTGTGTTATGTGGTTATCATTTTGCATGGGTTTTATGGCATGGATTTTTATATATGAATGTTCTTTGCATCCACCATCTGTTACATACATTCCCACAAGTAGGTGGAACACATTGACCATTTTTCCATAAGGTCTTGTTGAGTAATGGGTATGGTTTTTATTTGGTTTGTTACTATGTATCTTTGTGGGTTTCTCTTTATGGCTTGTATTTAGTGGTTGTGTTGGCAATGAAATAAAATTGTTGACATGATGCACTTTTTTTTCAATTGTTATTGTCTAGCTCATCCTATATTGTCTCATTTTCGATAAGGTGCTCTTCTAAAGGCTATATTGTTTCAATTTTCGATAAGGTAAAATAACATAAACTATTTTAGAAATTACACCTCTCCCTACTTGATTTCTTTTCCCTCCATTATTTCTCTACCACCTGTAAAAAATGGGCACAAAATTATCACAACCCACACTTTTATAGTGCTTTTGCAACCATCTACACATGTAAAAAGCACAAAATAACCTCCAACCACCTTCATAGAAA
>VDFB02268474.1:0-23653 GCA_007258455.2 Sequoia sempervirens
GAAAACAACCAATACAAGTGTCAGAAACTAAAAATAAACAAGGAGTACAGACTTATAGGTTCGGTGCTAGAGGGTTCTCAAGTAGCCTGGGGAGAGCTAGAGTCTATTGACATTGTTGGGGATGCTCTTTGAAAAGGATAGAGCTGCAACACCGACAATTAGCCACAAGTTCTATTATGACAACACAACAACCAATAATTCAATTAAACCAACAAAGGCTAATGAGCTCCATTCCCAGTTTTAGAATTATAAACTTTTTTACATTTCAATTTTTTTTGTTGGGACATTTAGAATATTACCAAAAACAAATAATGTAAAAAAGTTACATTTTACAAAACTCTTCATAAATGATTTCAGAAACAATCTATGTTCCCCTAAGACAACCAACCTAGAACATACATTCTCCATCAATGCAATTAATGGTGGTATCAATGTTCCATATAACAACAATACAACTTATCATTTCAAGAATTTCCCAACAAAAATTAACATAGCAATCACTATGTATCAATGTTGTTTGCATCCACTGTGACATATGTATAGATATCTACACATAGGGGATAAATAAATTTATGATTCATACCCTTCATTTTCTCACCATGGTTACAATGCTGAAAAATATTGAACGCTATATAGTTTAAGTTGATTTGCATAAGGCATTATTCATTGTTATACTCTAGCCTAAGCTACATTGTATCATTTTCAACAAGGTGTTGTTGAGAAGGCTATATTGTTTAAATTTCAGATAAGGTGCTATTTAGAAAAGGTTGTATTGTTTGTTAATATCAATATTATTTGATCTATGGATTGCATGTATTCATTTTGAAACCATTACCAAATGCAAACAAACAAAAATAACCTCCAACCACCTTCATAGAAGCCTTTTAGTTATTACTTCTCCCAGCCTCAAGAAGGACTTTTTGCAATGATACCTTGTATCTTAAGTGAATCAAGAAAGATTGGTTTCACAATTGATGAAAGTGTTGCACAATATATGTTCTTGCTCGAGGGTTTATCTTTCAGGTTATGCTATAAATGGAATAAAATAGTTAATATTATACACATTGTGCTAGATTCCATTGCACATTGTTGATTATGACTATTTCATAATACTGTTTTCTGCATCTAGTATTGTATATGCACATTTCTATTGATAGTCGAAATGAAATCAGATGGTATAAAATTCAAGAATGGCTTCTAGATAACAACATTAACTCTATAATATTAACCATTTTATCCTGCATTGCAAATGAAAGTATATAGCCAAAGGTAGAAAAAATAATTAGCATTGCATTATGAAAACAACATAGACTATTTTTGAAGTCCATCCATCCCCTATCCTTTTTGGCAAGAAAACCTAGCTTTATAAACCCCAACACATGAAATTTAACCTTGAGAATTACTTTGGTTTCCCGACCCCTTTAAAGAAACTCATTCTCAAGGGATCCTCTACCAAAAAGTTGGTTTTCTACTCTGCGGATTCTCTAGAGGACAAAATTGAGAACCTTGAAGCTAGTAGAGATTTTGTTTCTACCCTTCCTTTGTCAGAGATATTGGAACCAAATTTCCTATCTCCCCTAATCTGGGTGATTTCAACCTCGTTTTAGATTGGGGTCAGTCTGGAGATATCCTTGCCTTTGCTAGATGTGGCATTGGTGATATTTTCAGGGTTATGAAATGGGCCTATGAAGAAATCAATGATCTTAATCTCAGAAACAGGGTTCTAAATAGCAAGTTGGAGGAAATGGAACTGAAGTTGTCAGCTCTGAACAATTAAGAAGGAAAATGAAAAAAGAACAATATTGGGACGAGAGATGATGAAATTAAGGACAAGTACAAGACTCTGGAAGCTGAAATTATTATAATAAAAAACAATATGAAAATTGTTGTGGAACAAAACCATAGAATGGAAAGGCACAATGCCATTATCATTAATGCAATATCTGAAAAGTTGGAAAAGTCACAATAAGGCTCATTGGTTGTTGACTTGGAAGAGGACAAGGATAAAAGCAAGAATGAGGACCAAGGAATATCAAAGAGGACCCGAGCCACCCTTAAGAGGAAAGTGCCTCCAACTTCCTAGATGGTCCAGATCTTAAAGAAGGGGGTTCAGGAGATGAATGACATGGAAGCTGAGACAAGGGAAGTTTTTAAGTCCCAAGCTTTGTTGTTGGTGGAGTTTTTTCTGGTCTTTTTGGGGATTTTTTTGTGGCTTTTGCTGGCCTTTCTTTGGTGGCTATTCCTTTGTAATTTTAATGTATTTCTATAGCCTCTCTATTTCTAGGATCTTTGATGTTTTATCTCTTTTACTTGTAAACTTTGTGGTTTTGGGTCCTTGTAAAACCCATTTTTTCCTCTTTCAAAAACATGGACTATTTTAATATATTGCTACCATTTGCACATAATGAAAATGATAAATGAGGCAATATTAAATTTTCCTGTGTGTAGATTTGTATGCATTTCAAAGCAGATGCGAGGAATGTATATGCGTACTTTTCCCAATGTTTATTATTTTATGAAAATAGTTATTTGTTTGAACCTTTAGATGGTATATTTCAAATGATATACTTTATATTAACTATTATATACAACATTCAAGCATTTTTCCTAATTATTTCTTTTTGTTATACAATTTATGTTTGATTACATTATGCATTGTTACTTACTGTTCTTTGGATTAGGCTATCTTGTTTTATTCTCAATAGGGTGTTGCTAAAGAGGGTATAATGTATTTCAATTTTTGATAGGCTGCTATTGGGAAGGCTAGTTTCTCTTAATTTTTGATAAGGTTTCATTCTTAATTTGCAACAGCTATACAAGAGCAAGCCATTGTGGCACCAACATTAATTGTTGTATGGTATCCATATTGTGGGGATGGTTGTAATTACACCTAATATTTCACACCTCAAGAAACATACCGTAAGTGGGCACAAGCAAACATTGAAAAGAAGTCAAGGAGGTTATTGGCGTGCCATGGGAAAAGGATGAAAGATTTTCTACCATGTGGGTACAAGATATTGCCAAGATTGAATGTTGGCTGGCATCAATATCAATTGTTGCAATTCCTTCCATGGACTAGTGGGAGGAATATTTTCTTACGCACGTGCAAAGAGGGACACAAAAATTGAATGCTAGTTCACAACATCATTAATTTTTGTATGCACTCCGTGTACCGGTGATGGTTTTTATAACATCCTATGCTTAACGCCTTGACACACAGAACAAATGTCTGGGCATTTTTCAAGAGGGAATGTCCAGGGAATATTTTACCAAGCTATACTATTTCAACATAAATATCTATACATCTATATATATATATATACATATATATGTAAAATATGAGTAAATGAGGTTAAAATTTGTCGAAATGTGAGCAAATAAGGTTAGAAATGGGAAAAAAGTGAGTATGAGGTTAGAAACTAGTGAAAGTGAGCAATAAGGTTTAATGAAGAGAGAATTCATACAAAAACCACTCACATGGTCTCAAATAAAACATTTAAATGCTTCCAAAAACCTCCTATTACGATTATTTAAAAATTTATAAAAGTTTTTAAAATAATTCTACATATTTCTTCGACAAACCCCCAAATCATTCCTCAATGTCTTGAAACCAAAACCCACCTAACTTTCAACTGGTAAAGCGTTTGGCCTTGAAAATTTTCTAGGGTGATAAAAACACCGTGATGATCAAAATCCAAAAAAAAAAATTGTTTCAAGCAACCAAATCAAATGTTTCAATGACTTCCAAAAAATGGTTAGAAAAATTGAAACTATAAATTCTTCCAAACTAAGAATTGGGCTTCTATGAAAATTGGTCACATTTCTTGGAAAGCCCCCAGGAACATCCCCCTAAAATAATTTTGTATAAAACATCATGATAGTTTTTTTTTTTTAATTTTTAATTTTATATCTTAGCAGGCTACATCACTACTCTTAAGGATTTTGACTTAAAAGTTTAAAATTTGTCAAGTTTAAAATTTGGGTTAACATGTTGAGAGTAACATGTCTAACGAATTTGGATATCCAATGCCTCCTTGAGGTCTTTGAAAGTTCAACCTCAACATAGAATTAGTGTTGAGAGTAGGCTAAATAAAACTTCTTGAGCTCTACATAAACCACGGGGCCCACTGACGAGGTGATTTGGGTAAAAAAAGGTCTAGAATTGCAGAGGTAATCTAAGGAATTCAACCTCAAGTAGAACATGAAAACACTTTTCATTAGAGACTAAAAATTCATGAGTCCAAGGTTTAAACATAAGGAGGAAGGAACATACAAGCCATGGGCCTTGGGTTAGAATAGTCTAGACATGCTTGGCTTCAACAAAATGAAAAAGAAAAAAAATTCTTAGTGAGGTTTTGTATGATATCAAGCTGAATCCCATGTGGGGTTTATGATATATTAACCCAATAATGAAGCACACTTTTATGGGAGACTCTTCCAATAAATATCCAGCAAGCGTGAAATTTTCAAGCCATTTGTAGGTTTCATCAAACTTTTGAATGGGAAGAACAACATCTAGAGGTGGATCAAGGGACTTAACTCTTCAAAAACTTTTGAAATGAATTTTTTGGGTCATTTCAATGGAGAAGCCATGGGATGTCCACATGAAGCCTTCAACTCTAGCAACAAATAGTGTAGAGGAATGAAGAGCCAAGGCCATATAAAGGGGTAAAAATGACTTCAAGCCTAGAAAATGAAAAAAGACCACAATAAATTTGAGTAAATGAAAGAAGAATTAGTGTATAAGTCTACAATTTGACGGCTTCAAGAAAATTCACTGCCATGACAAATTTATATCATGAAAAATTCACCACTAGCAATTCACAGCTGTCGATAATTCATCGTATTAATATTTTTTAATATATATTTCCAAGACCTTTGTCTCTTTGGATGATCAAAGAGACAAAAAAAATTAGTATTGATGTGGCATCTTGATTTGACTCCGCTTCCCCGCTAGAAAATAATGTTTGTTGTGGTTGAAAGTATAAGTCCATGACCCGGAGAGCCCTTAAATTGGAATTTACTCTCCAACCCAATCCTTGCCAAGGTATAAAGTAAAGCCACCATCAATGGTGACATGAACGTTTGTTTTAGTCCCAATACCTATTCCAAAGGATAAGGTTGCATGGCATGTAGAGAATACTAAGAAAGAGTGACATGAGCGACTGTGGAGGCATACATAGATCAATTTTGAGTATTGTATAGTCATGAAGCTTCTATTAGAGATAGAGGAAATCCGCTCATGCAACAATATGAGAAAGGCGTCTTGATCATTGCTAATATTTGCAGAGATGGAACTAAGATTTTAGAATATAAAAAAGTTAATTTAAAATTTTCCTAGTTTGGTGTGATGATTATCTCTCACTTCAAGACAACCATCTTTTGCACAAGAATTGGTGGATGGTGGGGAAGGTGGTGTCTCATGGGTGAATTTTAGTTGAAAATGTGGTTTATTCTGATGTGGGCTATTTGGAGTTATGGCTAACGATTTTTCATACGATGGTAGAATGAATAGTAATGTTATAGTACTTCTAATATTGTGGCATAAAATAAAGTACAATGCAATGGTTATTGTTTTTCTATAGGTCATAGTGTGAATAGGATTGTTATAGTGACTCATAAAATGAGTAACATGGAATGTAAAATCATGGGAATAATGAATGTTATAATGGGTTTAATGAGCACATGGTGATGATTGACATTGAAGAGGTGCTTGATGTCGACTTTGGTTATGTTGATAAGGAAGATTAATTTTGATAAATTTAGTGATAGGATTTTTAAAGAAATTTTCATTCCTTCATGATAAGAATGAAAGGTAGTTACAAGGTCAATAGATATTTTTGTTGAATTGTCTTTTAAATGTTGCAAGTCTTAGTTAAAAAAATATATCATGTTCAAGAGTTTTCTTTGGTATAAATGTAATATCACACACCCACACACACACACACATATATATATATATGAAACACTCCTTTCTCAACAGAACCTCATCAAAAATTGAAACAATATGGCCTTTTCAACAACACCTTCTTGAAAATGAAACAATATAGCTTAAGCTAGAGAATTGTAATTAACAATGCCCAATGGATATACACACACACATACATATATATATACATATATATATACACACATATATATACATATATATACATATACATATATATATACACACATATATATACATACACATATGTATATACATATATATATATACACATACACACACACACACACATATATATATATATACATTGTTCATTGTTGTTGAATTGCTTTGAACATATCATTTCATTCATGTTTTCCATGTAGTGGCAATAGTTGCAAAGCAATAAAACAATGCACAGAAACACACAACAATGCAACAAAAAAGCAAACAATATTAGTTACAACAACGACCAAGATGGAAAAAACATAGCAAAAACACATAGCTACACTGTAACAAGCAAACACACAATCAAACAATATTTCCTCCCATCCAATGCAACTCCACGAAAACCATGAACCACACAATATATATATATATCTATATGTAGACACCTAAAAATGGTCTGGAGAATCTAATTAATTAAATACGACTTATTTGATTAATTCATCTACTTAGTAAATGAATAGAAATATTTATTTATATTAATTTCATTATTAATTCTTCTACTTCTCTCTTAATTAAATAAACAAAATTAAAAACTTTGTTTTATTTAATTATTATCATTTCTATCGTATTATTTCTCTCTTAATTAAATAAACGAAATTAAAAACTATGTTTTATTTAATTATTATCATTATTACTTCTTTTATATTTCTATCATAAATTAAATACACAACTTAAATAATTTGTGTTATTTAATTACCTCATCACATTTCTTCTTAATTAAATAAAGATATCTAAAATCTTTTATTTAATTATCATTTTTCTTTTTGTTTTAATTTAATAAACAAACCCTATAGTTTGATTTATTAAATTATTTATTCCTCTTTTGCTAAATTTAAATAAATTAAAATATTTAAATTAATGCAAAAATTATTTAACACTATTCACTCACCAATAAAATTAGATTTTTAAAATCTAATTAATTCTACTGTCATTCACGGGAAGAGCTTTGGGGACAAACCTGTAGGAAGTCCTCTCAATCTTCTTCCAACCACCTTCCCTCTCATCTTGCCTAGTGTTTTCATGGGGAGAAACAATCCTCCATGATTAGCTCCATCTTCTCATCCCATGCCTTTCAATTCTCCAGATTGAATTCCAGTCTCTTATCCCGTATCTCTATGCAAATGTCCTGTCGTGAAAGGTATAAATACAGCTCTCTGGCTACAAGAAATGGATCCCAACTTATGCAATCTTACTTTGCAGGTTTTCCAAGCATCTAGCATTTGCAATCATGGCAGCAATCACAGTGGTTTTAAGCATTTAATCATATAGGAAATAGAATAGTTCAATTCTCATTCTCTAAGTGTGATTTCAATAGTCTAATTAGCTTCTAAATCTGAGAGCAAAGTAGACTAGAGAGATATTTAGAGTTAGAGAGCAATATGATAGATTTCTGAAGATTTCTAGTTTAAATTAGCTTAATTTTCTTGAATCTTAGATGCAATGTCTTATTTAGAAGTGTAGATGCATTGTTAGTTTGTTTTCCTCATTCTACCACTTACAATTTGGCGCCCACCATGGGGCATAACCCCATATTCTGCTTAATCTTTGAGAAAAGTGTCTTATAGGTATCAATGTGATAGTTTTCGCGGAATCGTGGTTTTTTACAGCGCGTCGGAGATATTCTATAGCGCATCGAAGAAAAAATATAGCACGTCAGTTGTCTGTTTTAGGTGCCACACAACTATTTTAGCGCTTCAATAGACTGTTTTAGCGCTTCAGGACAATTCTGCAGCGCTTCGGGGCTTTGTTTTAGCGCTTCAGAGCTCTATTTTAGCGCTTCAGGGCTCTATTTTAGCGCTTCAGATTTATTGTTTTGATAGTCAATCTTAAAATGGCCATATCTTGGTCATACGGATGTCTTTTTCGATGCTTTTTTTTTTGAAATGGGGTATAATTTTATAAGCTATGCAATGGTGTAGGTATTTATCACTTTTTGTAGAGTTAAAATTTTCAATTTTACATTTAAAGTCAAATCACATTGTAACTTGGTCTAAGGTTTAGGGTTTTCTTGCTTAATCATTCATCTAACCCTTATATCTTCTTATTTATTGATCTTATCTAACATTTGGAACATTTACATAGGTTTTAAGAAGAAAATGGAGCATTGAAGTGAAAGAAAGAGCATTTGATATTCATTGTAATAGTGTTTTCGAACACTCATGGGAAAATAACCCATCATATATTTTGTTTCATTCCTACTTTAGGACCAAATAGCATCGATAAAAATGTATCTTTTTATCTGGATCCGATGCATCTGTGGCCAGATTTTGTTCTTTAATCTCTTTTTGGTTAAAATTTATCAATCCTAGGACAGAAAATGGGTTAAAATTTATCAATCCTAGGATAGCAAATGGATAAAAATTGATCAATCCTAGGATAGAAACTTCATTATTACTTGTGGGATTAAAATTGAACATCATGCTTTTTATGGAGCAATATCTCCATATAGATTAGATAATTTATCTTTTGGGTTTTAAAAAGTGAACAACTTCTTTGCTGTGATTGGGTGATAGGTTTATGCTCTCCCCTTGACTGGGTGCATCAGAATACCAAACTCACTTTTACTTTGCACATTTTCAAGCTTTCATTAAAACCTTTAGACAAGCCTATCGTAGTGGGAAAAAAGTACTCACCCTACGGGCACAACCTAAGTGGGGACAGCCAAAAGCCATGGCATTCCAACCCACTTTAAAATTTTTGTGAATTTGGGGAAACCCTCTTTCAACGGAAGTGTGCAGGATAACCATCCCCAAAATCTTTGTTCTAAATATTGGGAGGTCTCTTGAGGGAGTTTATCCATTTTCCGCTCTGAACGGAAACCCTATCTAAGAACCTAGAAATAGAAGCACGCTTGTCAGTTCCCGAACATTGTAATACTCGGCAGTGCAGGGGCGGGGAAGAATCTACCCTCAAGCACTCACCATATAATTGCCAAGGAATGTTTGCTCAGGGGATCCAGTATCCACTTCTGTCACTCTAAGTACACACCTGGAAAATACAAAAACACGGGCACCCTCTAGGGGGTGACATGGCTGTGTGAGGTGATGCAATTCCAAGCTATGGGCCATTCGAGTATATAACGATGACCTTTTGTCTCTGGGAGTGAGTCTATTTGAATTGTCTTATCTTGTTATCAAACTAGTGAAAATCAAGAAGAACCATGTTTGGTTCTTGAACATACACTATCTGTTTAGATTTTAGGATTTAATCAACAAAAGTTCTATTTTTGCTTGCTATGTTTTCTTGTCATTAAAATAGATAAGATCATCCCAAAAAGAAACACAAACCACCATGGCTGAAATAGAGGAGGATCAATTTAATGCTTTAGCTTATCAACTAAAGAACCTTCAACAACAAATCTGGGAAACAACCACAAAGAGATATCTAATGCCAAACATCTACCCATATCCTCTTGACCAAACAATGAACATGAGACCTTCTTCACCAACAACTCCATCATCCAAGTTCAATATCTTTGAATTTTTCCAAAATTTCAATAAGCCCAAATCTCAGTCCTCAAATACAAATGATATTGAACAATCTTATCATGTCATGCATTTATCTCCATCCACCATAAGCCAAAATGAACCTCAAGATTCTTTCACTCAAGTTAACAATTCCATCCAATCATCCTCTTCTATCATATCTTCTACATCCAATGATTCATGTCAAACTCTCACTCCAAAGCATGCTAGCATAGACTCCTCTACACATCAAGATCAAAATATTCTTTCCACTCCATCCAATGATTCCACAATCTCACAAAGCCTTCCCATCTTTGATCAAGATCCCATTTCTCAAGAATCTTATGACGATCCCCTCCTTTCACTTTTCATCCAAAATAATTCACATCCATCTCAAGAGACAAGTATCCTTCCAAGTTCTTTTTCCACATCATCTAATCAATCCATACCATATCATGATTCTATTGCATCACAAGATCATGATAGTTCTTCCATCCTATCTAATGATTTCTTACCAATTGATGATCAAGACATGCTTTCTACAAAATCTCATGATTCCCTTCCTCATCAAGATCAAGATATGCTTCCATTCAAGGATGCCCTTTCATCCCATGAAGATGTTTATCCTTCTCATGATCAAGATATGTCTTTCATACCACCTCATGATCCTTTTCCAAGTCAAGATCACAATATCCCATCATCCCCATGTCAAGAGCCTATCACACCTATTCACGCTATCCATGAACCCCATACCTATAAATTTGGATCCTCCACCTTTATCCATTCTATTTTACTTCCAACACCTATCCTTTCATCCATATCATATCCTCCCCAAAATGGACTTGTATCTTGTTTTACAAACAATACATATCCCATTGGCAAACGAATGTGTCAAAGTATGAACTACAAAGGCAAAGGATTAGGCATTCATGAACAAGGTATCCTAGAACCCCTTTCTATTCAAAAACACCCATATCACCATTGCCTTGGTTATATACCTAAGTGTTCTAGTCCATCAAACCTACCATCTATTCTAGGTTCTCATCTTAGTTCATCAAACCTTCCATCTATCCTAGGTCCTCATCCTAGTCCATCAAACTTTCCATCTATCCTAGGTCCTCATCCTAGTCCATCAAAATCTCCATGTATCCTAGGTCCATATCCTATTCCTCAAGAACAACAAAGGCACACATCTTTGATGCCCTTTCAAAACTCTACCCACATTCACTCATCCATAATACCTCCATACCATTCATCTCAATCCACCCCTCGCATTGCTCTTGGAAGAAATTTGGGTGCCAAATATCAGAAGCTTCTATATCAAAATCCACATGTATCAAAGGATCAACATGTCTCCTCGAAGAGACATGCAAAAATAAAAGAAAACTTGATCCAAAATCAAAGGAAAAATCAAAAAAGGCCACAAAGGCCCATCAAAGCAAAAAGGAAATTTTCAAAGACCACAAAGGTCCATAAATCAAAAGAAAATTTCAAAAGGCCACAAAGGCCCATCAAAGAAAAAAGGAAATTTTCAAAGACCACAAAGGTCCATAAATGAAAAATTTTCAAGGCCACAAAGGCTCACTAAGCAAATATCAAAGTCAAAAATCATGTGGATTCCTAAAAGTCTCATAGAAGCAATAAAATCAAAATTGGCATCCAAATTCTCTTATCCAAAAGCTTCCTCCAATCTTCCATATAATAACCTATCACTTTCCAAATCCATTCTTCCTCCATCACTCCACCATCCTTCAAGGTGTGTGCCAATGTTGAGCTTGTCATACTTTCCATCTATCCATTATCCAACATTCATCCCCCATCATTCCCCTTTAATCCAAACCTTAGCATAAATCCTTAGTCTCTTCCATCATACCATTAATCTACCAGCATTTATGAGTCTAATCCCCATTGCCATAGTTAATTAAAGGGATAATTGGTTGTGAAACTCAATGTTAAAGTCCTTCCTCCATCTCCCTATCATCCATATCCTATCTTCCATATTCCTCTTGCACTCTCCACTTAGGGGCAAGTCTCATCCATCTTATCATTCATGGTCATTATCCTTTCTACGCTCATTCCTTACATTTCCACTTTTGATCTCGATAAGGTCAAGAATCTTCTTGAACATCATATATGCTTATCCTATATGCCTTATCCATATCCTTCATACCATATCTTTTATCTCATCCATATTCCATCTTACTAGATACATCCTTTCTTTTCATCCTTGGTTTTGATGAGGAATGGGGGCAAAGTACTTGGTCTTTGTGTCTATCTATTTGAACTTGATCATCAACATTCATTCTTGTTATCCTTGCATTCTTCCATTCCATATCTCCTAGCTTATCAAAATCCATGTCATCATGTCCCTTTGCAACCTTGAATCTTATCATGCGAATCATATTTGAGCCTAGCAGTAAAACATTATCCAATCCTAATATCTTTTGTCAATCAATCATCAACAATAATCAATCTTTTTGTACTTAGCGGATATCAATAATCCTAAGTACTTATCATCATCATGCCTTATGGAATCAATCATTCCTGGCATATTAATCAATCAACTATTGTCATCTTTCAACAAGAGATATGTTGCTTGTGTGACATGTTTTGTAGTGACTTTCATTTTGATTTATCATTTATCCATGGTTGCATTACCTCTATTGTGGTTCATCTTGTTCCTTCAATCGGTCATACCATCTCATTCCAAATCAAATATCTTGAAAATCCTAAAAACATCAGAAAATCCATCAAAATCCAAAAACATCAGAAAATCAAAATCCAAAAACATCAGAAAATCAAAATCCAAAAACATCAGAAAATCCATCAAAATCCAAAAACATCAGAAAATCCATCAAAGTCCAGAAACATCAGAAAATCAAAATTCAAAAACATTAGAAAATCAAAATCCAAAAACATCAGAAAATCCATCAAAATCCAAACACATCAGAAAATCAGAAAATCCATGCAAAAACATTCAAAAATCGCAAAATGCAATAGTAGAGTCTGTGTCGGTCGAACTACGTGGTCTCTGCATGTATAACATAGTCAAGACTAATCTTTGATCAGTACCTGAGACCCCTAGGATAGGTCTTTAGATTACATCATTTGGTCAAACATCTGAGAATATCATGCAAACATCAGCACACACATTTCAACATCGATGATCTAATCTGAATAATGATTTGAAAATACACTAAGTAGAATTTGAATTGTTGTACTTTTTATTTTATCATTTTGCTTATCATTTCTTTGGAGCTACTCGATGATGTATTGAACTAGAGAAGCAAGGAAGGAGAATGATACTTTTCTTTGTTTGCTGTTTGTGAGTTAGTCATTATTATTTTGTGAATCGTCGCGGGAAGTGCTCTACCAAGTATCATGGATGACATTCCGATTCACTTAAGAAAATGATTAATTCTTGTCTGTTTACGCAAGAAATGCTCAAGTCATCATTGGTCTATCTCATACCTTGATGCTTGTGTTCACTTGCAATATCAAATATCATGAAAGAAATACTCAGGTCATCATTGGTATATCTCATATCATTGATGCTTGTATTCGCTTTCACATTTTAAAAGCTCAGTGATGATACAAAGCAAAATCAAAAGATTGTTGAAATGACACTTAGATTTGCATGGTAAAATAGATTGCATCCATATTAGTCTTGCATATGCATTTATAGATTGTTTCAAAGCTACCAATTTCAATCTCAAAAGCTACATGTATTCCCTCTCTACATCATATCACCATCTCTTCAATATTTCTTAGGATATCATCTCTTTCTAAATCATTTTCTTTCATTTCCATCATCTCAAATTCCATCCAATCTTAATCTATTATGTCTAGCACAAATCATTTAATTGCATCCTTGGTTTTGTTCCCAACCTTGTTACAGGCCTTTATCCAATCATCATCATCATCATCATCATCATCATCATCATCAGGATGTATCCTTCGCTATCATTTTGTGTTGTTTCGGGATGTATCCTTCGCTATCATTTTGTGTTGTTTCGGGATGTATCCTTCCCTCATCAACAACACTCTTATGATCATCATCAATCAATCTTGGCTTGCAACTTGACCGGGGAAACATCACGTTTATCCTTGAATCCATTTGTGCTTACTTACTTTTCATCTTCTCCTTTCATTACCTCTTCCTCATCCCATCCCCTATCATATTCATCATTTTGCATCATCAAGTCTCAATACATTAATCAATCTTATACTGGGGCATATCAATCAATCAATGAAGTCAAATCACATATCAACAATCTTATCAAATCAATCAACATCAATCAATAAGTCTATCAATAAATCAAATCTAATCAGCCTTGTTCAAATCTTGTGATCATCAATCTATCATTCAACTTCACCTATTATGAGGTTAATCATTCAATCAATCAATCATTGAACCTCATCTATCATGAGGTTAATGAATCATCAATCTATCATTGATCCTCACCTATCATGAGGTCAATTATCAATCAATCTATCATTGAATCTCACCTACCATGAGATCAATAATCTTCTAATCTATCAGGATCAACAATCAGCTGACGTGATAATCAATCATCATCATAATCAACTGAAGGAATCAATATTTCTTTATCAGGAGATAAATCGTTTCTCTATCATCAAGTCATCATCAAATCATCAAATCATCATAAAAATTCAAAAAAAATTGAAAAATCATAAAAAAATTCTAAATTCCTCAATTTATCTCCCAAGGGGGCATATATCGCTATCATTTCAAAATTCAACATCTACAGCAAATCAGGGGCATATTTTAAACTCCTCGTCAATACTGGCAACTAAGGAAAAATCATTCTTTGAAGCAATACATAAACACATCACTTCAAAGAGGGGCAAAATGTAGACACCTAAAAATGGTCTGGAGAATCTAATTAATTAAATACGACTTATTTGATTAATTCATCTACTTAGTAAATAAATAGAAATATTTATTTATATTAATTTCATTATTAATTCTTCTACTTCTCTCTTAATTAAATAAACGAAATTAAAAACTTTGTTTTATTTAATTATTATCATTATTACTTCTTTTATATTTCTATCATAAATTAAATACACAACTTAAATAATTTGTGTTATTTAATTACCTCATCACATTTTTTCTTAATTAAATAAAGATATCTAAATTCTTTTATTTTATTTTTTTATTTTTTATTTTTTTAGACTGCAGGAATCGGGTAGCACGACCCCCTATAAACGGCAGTGTGCCTGGTAAACTTTTTAACATGACCGGCGGCGCTGGCGCAACACGCCCTCTGGTACCACGGGACGGGGGAGACTAGAACTCGTGACCAGCCGAGCCGCAACGGAAACTAAAATCTTTTATTTAATTATCATTTTTCTTTTTGTTTTAATTTAATAAACAAACCCTATAGTTTGATTTATTAAATTATTTATTCCTCTTTTGCTAAATTTAAATAAATTAAAATATTTAAATTAATGCAAAAATTATTTAACACTATTCACTCACCAATAAAATTAGATTTTTAAAATCTAATTAATTCTACTGTCATTCACGGGAAGAGCTTTGGGGACAAACCTGCAGGAAGTCCTCTCAATCTTCTTCCAACCACCTTCCCTGTCATCTTGCTTGGTGTTTTCATGGGGAGAAACAATCCTCCATGATTAGCTCCATCTTCTCATCCCATGCCTTTTAATTCTCTAGATTGAATCCCAGCCTCTTATCCCGTATCCCTGTGCAAATGTGTTGTCGTGAAAGCTATAAATACAGCTCTCTAGCTACAAGAAATGGATCCCAACTTATGCAATCTTACTCTGCAGGTTTTCCAAGCATCTAGCATTTGCAATCATGGCAGCAATCACAGTGGTTTTAAGCATTTAATCATATAGGAAATAGAATAGTTCAATTCTCATTCTCTAAGTGTGATTTCAATAGTCTAATTAGCTTCTAAATCTGAGAGCAAAGTAGATTAGAGAGATCTTTAGAGTTAGAGAGCAATAGGATAGATTTCTGAAGATTTCTAGTTTAAATTAGCTTAATTTTCTTGAATCTTAGATGCAATGTCTTATTTCGAAGTGTGGATGCATTGTTAGTTTGTTTTCCTCATTCTACCACTTACACTATATACACGTATATATATCCCTTGTACTACATGTGTATTCAATATTTTGTATTATACATTATAAAAATCCTTAAATCTATTGATTTATATATTCTCTATCAAATATGAATGTTCACCACACTAAATTTCACATTCTTTTGTTATTTTCCCACAAGAAACTCCAGCTATAATTGTGAATTTGATGAACTAATTACAAACTTAGTCACAATGGTCAAATAGACAATTAGATCATTATTTTTTTTCTAATTGTGACAAGATTTTGTTGAGAAAAAAGTATATTTTTACTTGGGTTGCTTACTATGAATCTTTGTTGGTTTCTCTTTATGGGTTTTGTTTTGTGGCTATTTTTGGAACAAAATATAATTGTTAACCTTTTCCAATTTTTGTTGGTTGTGGTTGTGTATCCCAGGCTATATTGTTATATATATGTCAGAAGTTAGATGCAAACACAAGAGTATATTTTTGGATGAGTTTGTCATTGCTAATTTTCAAAAGGGTGCTATTGAGGAGGCTATTATGTTTCAAGCTGTGGACATATCTAGCTTCCTCTTTATGTCTTCCATTTTCTACCTATGCTTGAAACAAAATAAAATTCTTAACATTATCCTATTTTTGTTGGCTATTACTATGTATGTTCGACCATACGTTCAATCCAGTTTTTGTTGGCATTTTTTGGTGCTTTGTGCACTTAACCATACATTCATGTTATGCAGTCTAGATTTTTGATTCCATTACATGCATTGTTGATTATTCTTCTGTAGCCTAGGTTATATTGTGGTACTTTCAATAAGGTGTTGCTGAAGAGGCTATATTATTTCTATTTTTGACAGGGTGTTATTGAAAAGGCTAGATTCTTTCAATTTTTGTTACGGTTCCATTCAGGAAAGACTATATTTTAATATTAATATATATATATATATATTTGTATATATATATATATATATCTATATATATATATATTGTTTCAGTTTTCAATACGGTGTTGTTGATAGAAGACAATATTGATTATTAAAAGAAATATTGCTTCATTTATGGTTGTGTTATGTGGTTATCATTTTGCATGGGTTTTATGGCATGGATTTTTATATATGAATGTTCTTTGCATCCACCATCTGTTACATACATTCCCACAAGTAGGTGGAACACATTGACCATTTTTCCATAAGGTCTTGTTGAGTAATGGGTATGGTTTTTATTTGGTTTGTTACTATGTATCTTTGTGGGTTTCTCTTTATGGCTTGTATTTAGTGGTTGTGTTGGCAATGAAATAAAATTGTTGACATGATGCACTTTTTTTTCAATTGTTATTGTCTAGCTCATCCTATATTGTCTCATTTTCGATAAGGTGCTCTTCTAAAGGCTATATTGTTTCAATTTTCGATAAGGTAAAATAACATAAACTATTTTAGAAATTACACCTCTCCCTACTTGATTTCTTTTCCCTCCATTATTTCTCTACCACCTGTAAAAAATGGGCACAAAATTATCACAACCCACACTTTTATAGTGCTTTTGCAACCATCTACACATGTAAAAAGCACAAAATAACCTCCAACCACCTTCATAGAAATTCCATAGCCGATGAATGCACTTTCACCTTCACATAAGTTTACCCTCCTCACTCATAGCTATCTTGAACAAGATAAACTCAAAGAATGACACCCAACAATGCGTTATTCCAAATTGCATAGACATTCGCTTTGTTTTTTTAGGACATTAAAGAAAGATGTTACTTGCACCATCACCACTACACGAAAACCATAATTTTAATGTTGGTGCCATTTCACTAGCCTTCTCTGGCATTACGCCAAACACTTTTTATTTAAGAATCAAAAAAATAATTGGCCACCTTTTCCATGACGATAGAGACTTCAAAAAACCCTTAAGGGCGACAATAATTCTGGCCAATGTTCATCGAAATAGGAAAACAACCTGCCACCATGTACCTAGTGCTGAGGTAGTCTAAAACCTAGAAGGCCGATGAAAATTCCAACCAAAGATCACACAAATAGCCGACATATATATATATATATATATATATATATATATATATATATATATATATATATATATATATATATATACTCTTTCTATATATATATATATATCTGTCTAAAGTTAGATGTAAGCCTGAGTATATTTTTATGGATGGGTTTGTCACTATTAATTTTCAAGAGGATGATGTTGAGGAGGCTATATTGTTTCAATTTGCGAGCCTCTCTAGGTTTCTCTTTATGTCTTCCATTTTCTGGCTATGCTTGGAATGAAATAAAAATTTCCATCATCAGCCATGTGTGGTGGGTCTCCTTCGTCCATGCCATGTCAAGTCTCTTCAATGGTCAGCCAAAAGTCTTCAGTATTGGGATGCTATTGAGAAATCCTAGAATTCTTTTCAATCTTTTTTTATGGTTTTGTTTCGCAGAAATTATATTTTTAATATTAATATATATGTATGTATATGTATATATTGTTCAATTCCCTCCAATAGGTGCTTTCTTGACAAAGACCATGTGTTTGTTAAAGAAATATTGTTTTAGTTTATGGTTACATTATGTGGCTACATTTTGTGGGTTTCTCCATCACGGGTCTCCTATTAAAATGAATATTCTTTGGTTATGGCTTCATTTCTGAGTTATGGTTTGGAATATAGAATGTCAAAATGGATAGCGTTGTTGGTTCTATGTTTGGTTACATTAGGTATTGTTGATTACTGTTCCCTACCCGAGGCTATATTGTTTCATTTCCGATAAGGTGCTGCTAAAAAGGCTATATTCTCCATATGCATGGCAATGGAATTAAATTGTTGACGTTATGCATTTTTTTGTTGATTGTTCTTATCTAGCTTGGCCTATATTATTTCATTTTCGATAAGGGGTATGTGCAGAATCATCATGGAAAAAATAGGCCCTTAAGTGGCAAAAAATTTAGAAAAATTAGAGTTAGACAACTTGACGTAAAAATTTGAATAAGTTATCTATATTATTTCAAATATATGTGTAAAGATAGAATCGTAGAGAATTGTGTAGTTTCTAAACTTCATAGGTTTGTTAGAAAAAAAAAAATCATTTGTTGGAAATTTTGAGAATTTCTTTACCAATAGTACTTAAATTTCAAGGAAAAAAAAAAAGTAGATTAATACTGTCGACCGCACCACCTAATAAAAGAATGATAATATTTTTATAAGATTTTAGATATATAAGTGTATAGGACTCGTAATCTAGATGTGATGTATGGAAAAGGGAGGCAGATTTGGATTATCACCTTAACTTGTAAAAAATTCATGACATTCAATTTTTCTTTTTTTAATCCTATAGTCTATGAAGCATAGAATGTGACATGTGTTTTGGATTGAAAAAACGTTATATACCGTTTGAAAGCTATAGATGTTTTTCAATCAACCTATAAATTAGGAATTTAGTCATAATTCAAATAGAAAATAAATAATAATTAATTGTTTAATTCAAAGTAAAGCATAATTTATATTGGTGGAAAGCTGAGAATCTCCTTTAAAAATCCTTTTCATTTCATCAATTCTAGGTAAAAAAAAAGTCATCAGCCACATACCCATCATGATCCTGCACATACGCTAAGGTTCTATTCTAAAGGCTATTTTGTTTCAATTTTTGATAAGGTGTTTTTGATAGAAGACAATATTATTTCGTAAAAGAAATATTGTTTCATTTATGGTTGCATTATTTGGCTATCATTCTGCATGAGCTCTATGGCTATAGTTTTGTGGGTTTCTCCATCTGGCTCACTGTTGAAACCAATGATGTTTAATTTATGCCTTGCATTTTTTGGTTATGGTTGCAACAAAATAAAATAGTTACTGTTGTAAACTCTTTGTTTGGTCACATTACCTGTATTGTTGATTACTCTTCTCTACTTGAGGCTATATTGTTTCATTTTTGATAAGGTGTTGTTGGAAAGGGTATATTGTTTCAATTTTTGATAAGGTTTTCCTTAGAAAGGAGAATATGTCTGGATGTCTTTGTCACTATTAATATTCGTGAAGGCAAGATCCTGAGAAGGATATACTCATTCAATTCTTGATAAGTTTTTTTTTGAGAAATAAGTATATTTTTACTTTCATTTCTCATATATATATATACACATTCATAGACATATATAATTATTAAGTTAGTATGTATGTATATATATATGTATGTATGTATGTATGTATGCATGTATGTATGTATGTATATTTTGTGGGTTTCTCCATCTCGCTCACTGTTGAAACCAATGAAGCTTAATTTATGGCTTTCATTTTTTGGTTATGGTTGCAACGGAATAAAATAGTTAATGTTGTACACTCTATGTCCGGTAACATCAGGTATTGTTGAATATATATATATATATATATATATATATATATATATATATATATATATATATATATATATATATATATATATATATATATATATATATATATATATATTATTGGGTTTCTCTCTCCATCTAGCTTCATTTGTTTAGAAACCAATGATGCTTAATTATGGCTTTGTTTTACAAGTTTATAGTTTTAGGTTGAATAAAATGGTTAATGTTGTACACTATATATATTTGGTTACATCAGGTATTGTTGAATATATATATACACACACACACACACACACACACACACACACACACACACACATATATATATATTTCTTAAGTTAGTATGGGGTATGTGCAGGATCATGATGGGACAAAAAGTGGCGATATGATGGGTATGTGTAGGGTATGTGGCTAACAAATTTTCTTTACCCAAAATTGATGAAACGAAAAGGGTTTTTAAATGAGATTCTCATCTTTCCACCAATATAAATTATGCTTTACTTTGAATTTAATAAATATTTATTATTCATTTTCTATTTGAAGTACGACTAAAGTCCTGATTGATAGGCTGATTGAAAAACATCTATAGCTTTAAAAAAATATCACATTTTATGAATTTGAAACATGTGTCACATTCTATGCTTCACATACTATAGGATTAAAAAAAAAAAATAATTTCATGAAGTTTTCACCAAGTTAAGGTGGTTAGACATACGAGTTTTTATATTTTTTTAAATTTATAATAAAAAATTCATATTTAATTATTTACTTGGAAAAAATTACAAAGAAATATGCATCACATTGATGCATGAGTCATCTACTTATATCTAAAATATTATCATTTTATGGTGGTTAGGGTGGTCAGACAGGAACCTACTTCTTTTTTTTTCCCTAAAATTTAAATACTACTGCATTGAAATTTCAAATTGTCACCAAATAGATTTTTTTTTCTAAATAAACCTAATAGTTTAGAAACTACATTCAATTTTCTACTTATTCTATTGTTACATATTTTTGAAATAATATATATAGCTTATTCAATTTTTTATGTCAAGTCGCCTAACTTTTATTTTTCTGAGTTTTTCACCACTTAAGGGCCTATTTTTTCCATGATGATCCTGCACATACCCTATGTATGTATGTATATATATGTATGTTTTGTGGGTTTCTCCATCTAGATCGTTGTTGAAACCAATGATGCTTAATTTTTGGCTTCCATTTTCTAGTTATTGTTGCAACAAAATAAAATAGTTAATGTTGTAAAATTTATGTTTGGTTACACTAGGTATTGTTGATTACAATTCTTTGCCTGAGGCTATATTGTTTCATTTTTTATAAGGTGTTGTTGAAAAGGCTATATTGTTTCAATTTTTGATAAGATTATGTTCAGAAAGGAGTATATTTTTGGATGGCTTTGTCACTGTTAATATTCGACAAGGAAATCCTCAGAAGGCTATATTCTTTCAATTTTTGATAAGGTTTTGTTGAGAAATAAGTATATTTTTACTTTCATTTCTCATTGTTATACATATATATATATACACATATATACATATACACATATATAGATATATATACATACAAAAATACACACACACACACACATATATACATATGTATGTATGTATGTATGTATATGATACCATTTCACTAGCCTTGTCTATCGATGTTCCAAACACTTTTCATATGAAAAATCAAAAAACAATCTGCCACCTTTTCCCCGACCACGCTAAATGGAAGCCATAAATGAAACAATATAGGCTAAGGTAGATAACAATAGTGAACAATGCCTTATGCAAATCAACATGAACCACATAACATTAACTATTTTATTGCATTGCAACCATCACCAAAAAATGAATTCCATAAATGAAACAATATTATTATCAATAGTCACCCAGATGGCCAAACCCACAAAACACTAAAAATCACAATGAAAAACCCATACAAAAACATCCCTACAAAACCTAGACCATAAATCAAATAATATTGGTGTGAACAAACTATATAGTTTTTTCTCAATAGACCCTTTCCAAAAAGGTCAAAATATACCCTAAAATAATGCAACCCGTATAACATTAACTATCTCATTGTGTTGCAACTATCACCACAAAAACACGCCTTTCAACAGTGACCCGCAAGAAAAACACTCAAAAAATAGAAAGCTCAGAGTAACAGACCAATTCAAAACCTTCACCAAAAAGCATGAACCATACATGAATCAATATTGGTTTCAACAGCAACCCAAATGGAAAAAATCAATATTGGTTTCAACAACCCAAATGGAAAAATTCACCAAGAACAAATCAGATTAACTATTTTGAAACCATTCACACAAAAAGGAAGTCATAAATGAAACAATATAGCTAACAGTCACCCACAAGCCAAACCCCACCAAAAAAAAAAAACTCACTTCAAGATTAACCAAAAATACACTAGATTAACTATTTTGCAACTATTCACACAAAATAGAATCCATAAATGAAGCAATATTCCCAACAGTCAACCACATGTGAAAACCCACAAAACTATATTGTATTTTCAACAAAAATCGCAATATTGCCTTCCACCCATGGTGGCTACATGGACACCACAAACCAAACAATTTAGACTAAGCTACAGAGCAACAATCAAGAATCCACTTTGGAAAATAATATAAATTGTTTTAGAAATACTCGACAAATGGTTTTTTCAATATGCACCTCTTCCTACTTGCTTTCTTTCTCCACTACTTCCATAAAATGGGAACAAAATTATCGCAACCCATACTTTTTCTAGTGCTTTTGCAACCATCGATGCATGCAAAAAACTCAAAATAACCTCCAACCACTTTCACATAAATTCCATAGCCGATTAATGCACTTCACCTTCATAAAAGCTTGCCCTCCTCACTCACAACTATCTTGAATAACAAGATAAACCGAGAGAATGACACCCAACAATGTGTTATAAAAAATTGCGTAGACATTCAATTTGTTTTCTGAGGACTTTAAAGAAAAATATTACTTGCACCATCACAACTACACAGAAGCCATACAACAATTAATGTTGATGTCATTTCACTGGCCTTCTCTATCATCGCGCCAAAAAAATTTTATTTAAAAAATTAAAAAACAATCTGCCACCTTTTCCACGGTGCCGGAGACCTAAAAAACTGAGAAGGCTGACCAAAATTCCAACCAAAGTTCACCAAAACGGGAAAATAACCCGCCACCTTTTCCCAGGCATCAAAAAAGTCTAAAACCGGGAAGGCTAAAAAAAATTCTGACCAATGTTCACACAAATATCCTATCAACTAAATATATATACATAAAAGAACAAAATTAGATATCTTAATGTGTAGATATTGAATTGATTATACTTTTTATATCTTTAGCACCATGGATTAAGAATGAATAATATATATAAATTTAGTAAACCAACTCAAGGACATGGTATGCTAGGAGTACAATAGTTAATTGGTTAAGATATATAACCAGTATGTTAGTCTATGCATTGCATTTTATTTGATTATCATTTTGGATGAGTCAAGCAAGAGATAGTATTTTCATGAATAGATGGGACACATTTTAATGCAACTTACATTTACAAAG
>VDFB02268475.1:0-144800 GCA_007258455.2 Sequoia sempervirens
AAGGTGGTATTGTCTACCTTTGCTTTAAATCCTACTATTTTCTCCATTCAAAATGATAAGCATCACGCATATGTTCCAACTTTGTCAAAGTCATCAGTCATACCAATCAAATGTAACAACTAGATAGCCAATATGTGTTGCTAGAGTCATGGCAATTTCTCCAAGCAAAAGCTCCTCCATCAAAACCATGAGTCAAAACGATACCATCTAATCTTGCTTTTTGTTGCGCAAAGCTACAATTTGATGATGAGGTCCCTTCATCTATGAAGTTGTTCATGTATTTGTCAAACTATGACTCAAACCCCTTCACATAAGCTATCATGATTAATAAGTATTTTCCAACTCATGTCACAACCTTTTCTATCAAATGGTTCATGCCTTATCTACGCTTCCACATTTTGTTTGCTTGAAGCATCAGAGCTTAGGGACAAATAAACATGTATTTTTCTTCTTCTTTGCTTCCTTTTAAGTGTCAAAGATCAAACAAGAACTAGGAACTTGTCAAAGGTTCTATAAGTTCCCAAAACCTATGAACCTTTTGATATCTTCTTTTTTTCTTCTTTCTGTCTCCTTATGAACCTTTGAACCCTTTAATCTTTATGTGTTATGAACTGCTGGGGGTTCTCTAGGAATCGAGAACTAAGAATCCTCTTATTATATGTTCCGAGAACTTTTCAAAGGTTCTAGATGTTTCGGGAACCTATGAAACTCCCGACATTTTATTCATTCATTCTCTTTGGTGATTTTGCCAATACCGGGAACCAAGTCATGGGTGGGAACTTTTCGAAACTCACTTCGATTCTTGGAACTAACCAAGTTCCCGATGACACAAAAAACGCCAACTTTGCAAAAAAATAAAGAAAATGAGTTCTTGATGGACTCGGAACCTCCAACAAAAGGAATTCTTAGTGACTTAAAATACTTTGAAGTTTGATACGTACCTGATTAAGATAAAATCTCAGACAATGCATGATCTACTTCAAAAAAAATGGGATTTTAAACAGAGACATCAGAGACATGAAAATTTGACAAAACGAAAAAGAATACATGACTTCAAGACAAAAAAAAAAAATCAAAAGTGAAGACTTAGCACTCTAACCAAGGATTAGGGTAACAAGAACCCAAATCTGCAAGACAAAACAGATGTATTGTTGTGTATTCTCCTTAAATAAGCATAAAGGATATTCAAAACAGATGCTCTAGTTTCTTATTTCTCACCCTCACAAGAGAACAGCCTTTTATATAATTATTTTTGTATTTTACACAGGCCACCCAACTTCAAATTGCTGATTCGAGCCCCCACAAAAAAATTAAACATGGGGAAAAGATACACAATGTTGCAGCTTTATCCCACTCTTCAGAAATATGCCGAATATATGGGTACATTAAAAGAAACCTACACAGCTTTCATACAAACTGCATAACCCTTTTACAGAGTTAGAAACCTTTGTAGACACCAATTTGAAAACTCATAACTCAGGATGGCTGAACTGAACACCGTAAAAAAAGCTTTCAGTGGACTGGCATTTGACTAGATGCCATTTCATAAATATTTAGAAATCTGTGGATGTCAACCACATTTCTTTTCTATGGTTTTTAAATATATTCAGTAAGCAGAAAACTCTTTAAATTGAGTAGCTTCTACTTCCAAGTTTCAATAAGGCAAATCTGCATTATGTTCATCTTCGGAGCAGAAACAAGAAGATGCCCCCAGCAACTGACACATTCAGGGATTCAGATCCACCTGGCATGGGTATCGCAACAAGGTTGCATAACTTTTTTGTATGTTCAGACAGCCCTTTCCCCTCACTGCCTAGTACTAGACACACTGGCTTATCTGCTAAAGCAGACACAAGTTCATGCGACAGTAGAGTTGGATTATTTCCATTGCAATCTCTACTTTCTCTGACCATCAAATCATCTTGAGATGATGAATGGATGATTGAAGTTTTTTCATTCTCAAAAGATACATTTTTTCTTGAAATTATCTCTTCACTTATTTTATGGCTAACCTGTTGGGCTGCATACAAATCCATTTGATATTGATCTCTAAGAATCTCTAGATGACTCCAAAGGCCTATAGCAATTGGAACCTGAAAACATGCCCCTTGTGATGCCCGCAGGGCTTTCTCATTAAATGGATCACAGCAACCGGGCAATAGGAAGACTCCATCCTGCATTCATCATGACAATTCAATATTTAAGGTTACATGAGAAAAATTATTTCCTGAATTTTTAAGGAAGAGTGAATGCAAATAGAAAATCAAAGACTCTAGAGGATTTTTTTTAAACAATACTCTGGCGAATGGATACATGGTTTTAGAAGCATGCAAGTTTTTCTGGAAGAAAAAAGAAAAAGAGTATTTTCAAGAGAAGATTATGAAAGCAAAATATTTATGTGAAACACAAACCTCAAATGCAGATGGAAGGTTGACACAAGTAGTGTTTATCAGAGCAGAAAATATTTACAGCTGGCAAATATACAAGGTAAACTGTCCAGACTATTTCAAATCTCACTTTGACAAGCCAAAACGCTTTGCAATAATGCCTTCAATGCTATACAAATTTATCTTTAAATCTTTTCAAACTATCATTCTATCAGGCATTTAAAAAAAACTGCTAACAAATGCACCAACCACCAAATTTTCATTAACTGAGGAATCAAACAAAAAAGTTAAACAACATATCTACCAGATACTGTTTCCAAGTAATTTTTTTAGCATCTAGTGAGATGCATTCACTTTTAGATTACAATACTATTCTTAGTTGTTGACAAAGACGTAAATTAAGTAAACCGCCACTTTTTTTTTTCTTTGATAAAAAGATGATTGTATTACTATTGATAAATATAACCAGGAGCTTTTACAAGACAACCGATCCCAAGAGAGGGATGGTAAGAAGCAAAAAAGTGTACCCAGCCAAACCCCCAGAAACAAACCAGGAATCAAAACAAGGTTACCAGCTGAGCAAAACCATAGCAATAGTCATCCATAACATTATGACAGCAGCTCTTATACAATAGAGATCGAAAACCACTATAGTTCACATTACAAAGACTAAAGGAAGCAATGCATTGTTTGAAAAGCAAAGAACTCCCTCAAGATAGCCATCCGTGGCTTCATCAAGACATGCACCAGCAGCATTTTTGTTCAAACTTGACCTCCAATTTGTTGCATAAGTCTGGACAGGGGATTTGAAAAAGCTCTTGGAGAAGTGATGAGAAAGAGTGTTTGCTTCAGTGGATTGATTTGCCAAAAGACAAACCACCACACAAATTGAACTATATCCATGTGATTTACTGCTGTAGACAATAAACTTTTAATGATACTGATTCATGACATTCTTAGTGTTATGTACATAACCGTTCACAGCTGAGGTGAGCATAACTGACCTCATACGAAGATAACTAAAAAAACAAGTAATACAGAACATATCAGGGAAAAAATTGGTGATATTAATTGAGAACCCACAATGCCTATGATTGGGAAACTATATTTGACTGCCAACAAAGAATAACAATTGCCATAAGAAGATTGTGCGAAAAGATGTTAAAGCTCTATCAATGTACCAAAATGTCTAAATGCATTTGCAGATATGAATGTCAGTTACTATGCTTTAAAGTTTGGAAGGTTTGGAAACTTCAAAGGATCGAAAATTCCGATAGGGGCCCGCATCAGGACATCACAACCCACCACGCTCCGCGAGTCTCAACCTCGAGACCTCCAGCTCTGATACCAAGTTAGTTACCGTTGCACCAAAAGCCCGGACTAGTAGTGAACGGCACCCCTCTTAGCGTTAAGGGGCATCCCCAGGATAGGTACTCCCGCCGAAGACCCCGGACACGTGGCTGGGCAAACCGCTCGGACAGACCTACGTCACCTTCCGATAGGGGCCCGCATCAGGACATCACAAGTACCTTGACAGAAATATATATTTAAATCATTGTACAATAAAGTTTGTAACTTAAGGTTAAAACAAAAAATCAAGTCAACAGACCTTTTGAGATGAAATTAACATAAAAATTAACCACTATTGTTTGGGTCAAACCAAAGATTTGAAGTTTTATCAAATTTGTTGGGACTCAATTTGATAGTGCAAAAAACTGAAAAGATAATTGATATTCATAATTACTTATTTACAAAAGGAGATGAAAGCTCCTTATAAAGAAATTTACAAGACGATGTTTCTAAAAAGAAACAATCATAAACTGAAGTAAACTAAAGCTATAAAACAGAAAGATGCCAAAACCAATAAAATGAAAACAAAAGTTAACTAAAGTAAATTGATGACTAACTAAAGCTAAAATGACCATTAATATTACATTTAATATTTTAAGACCTTCCCTTAATGGTCATCATACTAAGTCTACCCATAATCTTCTAGAAACATATCATCAGTGACTAATATCTAGAGAAGCATAACCTCCCTTCGATTACTAATCCTTTCCCACAGAACAAACAAATCTAGACACTGGCACTCGAAAAAAGAGTATCTTCTACTTCTAGGTAGTAGAACTTTTTGTTGAATCTTTGTGTATATCCCTCCAGTTTTCTGAAGCACAAAAAACGAGGTAACACTATGATCAGTTGGCAAAGCATTGGACAATCAGATGGCACAACTCCCGAATTGTAAGATTTTTCAAAAAAACCTTCGAAAACTCTAAAAAGGTAAGATTTTTTCAAAAAAAAATTCTCAAAAACCTACAAAAATTTTATAGAAAATTTTTCAAAAACTCTTGTAGCAAATTTTTTGGAAAAATTTCAAATAACTCTTTGCATGGGTTTTTATTTTTCAAACAGAAAAACCTTGTCAAAAACTGGTACAATTTTTCAAAAAAAAATTGTCAAAAATATCAAGGCACAAATTTTTCAAAGAGAAAAATTTGTCTCAAACTTTGTTGAAACCCTAGTTGCAGCAAAAAAGCCCTGGCACAAACCCACAAACTTAGAAAATTCCATAACTAATCAAAAATCCACCAAAAGTCACAAAACCCTACCTGAGAAAAACTTTGCAGAAAACTCCTCAAAAAATCCATCGCAATCACATGGCAAAAAAGAAGGCACAATTTTGCTTGCCAAAAATGCCTAAAAAAACAGGTCTAGATTCATCGCAGAAAACGTAGAGGTCGCCTAGAAGAACGCAAGAAAAAAATATGAGAAAGAACGGCACCTAGGTCGTGCGCAAGAAGAAAACCGTCAAAAATTGCCCAGAATTGCAAAACTCTCGAGCAGAGAAATAGGTAGGGTCACACGATGTAACAAAACACCCACAAACAGAGAAAACCCTCGTGCGTATTTTTAAGAAAACACGATTTTCTGTAGATGAAAACCCATGAAAATGCCTCAGAAAAGCATCACAAATTTGCCTGCAAAAAAACCTTAAGAACCTGCATCACAAAATACTCAAAAAATCATGATTTGCAAAAGAAGACGAAACCTGCAATTTGAAGACTGCAAGCGCAATTCTTCTTCCAAGAACTCGCAAAAACTTGAAAACCTGCACCCAAAAACTACCCCCAAAACCTTCACAAAAATCCTCTTTAAAAATTTTCAAAATTTTTTTTCTAAACCCTAAAAATTTTCTTTCAAAAAATTTCTAAAAAACTTCTTCAATCTAATCAGGTTTAAGCCTAAGCTCTAATACCATGAAAAGATAATTGATATTCATAATTACTTATTTACAAAAGGAGACGAAGACTCCTTATAAAGAAATTTACAAGACGATGTTTCAGAAAAGAAACAATCATAAATTGAAGTAAACTAAAGCTAAAAAACAGCAAGATGCCAAAACCAATAAAATGAAAACAGAAGTTAACTAAAGTAAACTGACGACTAACTAAAGCTAAGATGACCATTAATATTACATTTAATATTTTAATAAAAACTGCTTGAGTTCCAGTCCCTTTGTGCATTAGGCCTCATTTTGCCCATCTAGAAATATTTAAATGGGTCCCCCTTAGTCAAAATTGCCTAATTGTTCTTCCTCATCATCCCCCATGTTTCTATCAGTTGCTAGACATTGCAAAAGTCCAAGAAAGTTCCGTCTACGAAGGTTTTGGTCATTTTCCTCAATTTCTACAAAGTTGTAGAGTTTTAATGGACCAAATGACTTCTTTTGATCATCTAGTTTCATGTCTTGTCCACCAATCCCACATGGAAATCCTACTAAGGCTGTCAGATCTATTCTCCCTTTCCTCTTCCTTTGTTTCCTCCATTTGCAGGTTTCAACGAACATCCAGACTTATATCTCCATGTCCCAACCTCTCATCCTCTTGTGCATCCCCACATTTTCCCATTCCCAACTTCCAATCAAGCTTCATGTGCTTTGTGAAATTGCAAGGTTCATCCAAACTTCTTCACATTCCCAACCTCCCAACCCGTTCACTTCATTTCCCCTTTTCCCTTTTTGCAGAGTTGTGGAGTTCGTCAAACTTCTTCCCATTCCCCTCTTCCTCTCAACCTCCAATTCTTCTCTAATCTCGATTCCTACAACACTTCCTTCCAATTCCCTTTTTGTGGAATCCTGTTGCACTTCCAGACTTCCTCCAATTCTACTTCCATTTCCAACCCTTCCAATGTGGCACTGAATTCCCACAAAGTGTTCTGATGCTTTTGTCGTTTGTTTCTTCCTATGCAGAGTTCAAGCTAACTTTTGGACTTCCAGTCTTCCATCCAAGCATCCTATTTTAACCTTTGGTTCCACATATTTCTCCACATTTCTTCCAAATCACTTCATTTGCTCATTTTCATCCATTTGTGGAGTTTCAATGGACTACCAATCTTTCATCCTCGTGTTCCAATTCTCACCTCCAATCCCACAATGAAACCTCGCACCTCCCATCCTTCCATGTTTTCCCGCATTCCCTCTAATCCTTTTCCTATGGACTTGTTGTGACCTTTTCACACATCGCCCCATTGCAAATGGGGACCCCCTGTTTTCGCTTTTTGCCTTGGCATTGCAACTACTTATCACTTGTCTTTTTACAATGAGGTCATCATTTTGAGAGTTTCAAGTCAATCTTTTGAGAGTCATCCGAGCCAAGTTGATAATCCATGCCTGAATCGGTGCATAAACGTCATGGAAGGGCTTAGAAGGTCGGGGAGACAAGGATCACCTGTGCTTTGGGCCAATTCTAACACTTCCTACTTTTTAGGGAATCTGCTTTTTTGCTTTTTCATTTTTGGCATTTTTGGACCAAACAGGGTTCCCTATTTTTTAGGGATTTTGCTTTTTCTATTTTTAAAAAGTCAACCCTGGTCAACGAGTCAACTTTCCATATTTAGAACCAAAAATTTGAGAAAATCAACCAAAAAGCATAAGGAGCAATGGAAAAATCAGAAAAATCATTGAAAAACCAGTCAAAAATCATGAGAAAAATCGCCAAAAATCAACCCAGAGGCATGAAATCTGTGATAAATTTTGCCTAAGTCTGAAACAAAATTCGCCATCAAGAAAGAATGTTCAGCCATTAACAAAGTCGGCCCTATAAAGGAGGGAAGGTAAGGCTGGAGAGTTCGCCATCAAGAAGAGGATGAAGATGTCGGCCCTTAAAATCTGCAAAAACTAAAACTTCATACAAGGTTAGTAGCTTACAAATTCCTCAAAAATGACCCTATGAAATACCTTGTGAATGTTTCCAAATGCAATAAATGACAATAGAAAAACTAAAAGCATTATGAAAACTAGAACAAGTTACCTATTCCATAGTGGATTGGTGCTTCTTTGATGTGGAAAGAAGCCCTTTCCCAATCCTTGCTCAAAGCTAAAATGATGCAAATGCCAAATGTGATGAAGAGCAAGATTATTTCTCAAATCAAGAGAGTAACCTTGCATTAAAGTTGTAAATCCAATTGTGGAGGATTAAGCTTCCATTTATAGATTTTCTTGATGAGAGATTGGCCAATGAAATGAGGCCACTTGTCAACCTCTGATTGGTTGAGGAGTGAGCACATTTTGGTCAATGTGCCAAGAATTTAAAATTGTTGAATGGGGGGGACATGTAAGACTTTCAGAATTTTAAATTTTGAGTGGGGAACATGTCAAAATTTAAAATTTTGAAAATGCATGGGTGGAGGATATGTCAGAATTTTAAATTCTGAGTGGGGGACATGTCAGAATTTAAAATTCTGAAAATGCATGGGTGGAGGATATGTCAGAATTTAAAATTTTGAGTGGGAGACATGTCAGAATTTAAAATTCTGAAAATGCATGAGTGGAGGATATGTCAGAATTTAAAATTTTGAGTGGGGGACATGTCAGAATTTAAAATTATGAAAATGCATTAGTGGGGAATATTCTTCCAAGATGCCATGTTGAAAGAAAATAGGGATTTTAATAAATCAATAAATTGATTTATTTGTGCAAGTGGATGATTAGGTTAATTTAATCAAAATTAGATTAGCCTAATGATGATTTGACGACTTATTTGATTTAAATACTTGATTTATTTAAATCAAAAAAGGATGAAAAATGCAATTAAATGAATGTTTGATTTATTTGAGTAAAAGCATAGTTTACATACTCGGAATCGGAGAGTACTCGGCAAGGCCAAAATTTTTGACTCGGTAAATACTCGGCAAATATTCGGAAAATACTCGGCAAATACTCGGCGACTTAAAAAGTATTAAAATATAATATATTGAAGAAAATGCTATTTTTATACATATTTTTATATTATCATTGCATATCTTAATAATAAATATAATTTATATTGCATTTATTTATAATAAATACAATAATAGTATATATTAAATAAATATAATAATAAATATATATAATAAATATAATATATAATAATAGATTAATAGTAAATATATATAATAAATATAATATATAATAATAGACTAATAGTAAATATATATAATAAATAAATATATGAAGTTCTCATATCTTCGCTATTTAAAATGTGGTTTAAATATATTTTAGACACTTAAACATATACGAAGTGAACAGTGCCGATGAAACAATTAAAAAATAAAACATATGAACAGTGCCGACGAAACAGTGCCGTGGAGCGGAGCCGAGGTCGGGTTGCGAATGGATTGTAGTCGGGTTGCGAATGGATTGTAGTGGACGGGACAAAATGTCGAATGCCCATGGCTGGAGCGAAAGGTCGGAAATCTCGAGCGAAAGGACGGGACCAAATTTCGAATGCCCTAACCTGTTACAGTAAACTGCGTGTAACCTGCTACAGTTAATGCATTTTATCGACGACTGACCTGCTACAGTAAACCGCGAGTAAAAGTAGGATTTACTCGTTTTGCTAAAAATCTGGCGATTACTCGGGTAATCGGCGAACACTCGGCGATTATGTAATCAGAGAGTAAAAGGTTGATGATAAAGTTTATTTAATTTTAAATGAACAACCTTATGAATGAACTTAATGAGTTTAATTTATCAAATGAATAGGCTAAAGTGAACTTGATTAAATGAGTGGGTGAATGCAAAACCTGGTTTTCTTGATGAATGAACTCGATTGAATGCATAATGATACTTTTGCATGTCTACATTTTGCCCCTCTTTGAAGCAATGTACTTGTTGCATTGGTTCAAAGAATAAACTTGTTGTGATCGAAATTCAAAAATTTTCTAATTTTTCGGATGCTCCAATAGAAAGAAGTACACTGGTACAGAAAGAACTTGGGAAAGTCTGCCTAAGCTTTGGCAAAGGAAGTGTGAAGTCCGCTTAGCAATGGAAAGGAGAGTCTAAAGCCCGCCCTTGCCAAAATGTCAAGCATCATGGAAAGTCCGCCTAGCCTAGAGCAAGGTAGAAAATTCAAAATTTGGCTGAGTATAGATGCCTTGGAGACATTTGGAAAGCTAGCTTGGAAGTCCGCCATGCCGTAAGAAAGGTGGAAAGAAATTCATGAAGTCCGACCCAAAATATGATAAAAATTGTCTTAAGGCATGAAACGCCTAGAGGAGAAGTTGTGAAATGGCAAAGGCATGAAGAAAGTTCACCTAGACATTATGCCAAGAAGCTAGAAAGTCCGCCCTTGAATCTAATGCAAAATATCTAAGGCATAAAATATCCTTGTCAAGAAGTTTGCCAAGTCCACCCCAGCCTTGGAGGGGATATGGCTTAAAGTTGATGAAGTCTGAATTTCTCCAAAGAAGATATGGAAAAGGAGCCACAAAGTCCGACTTTCCCTAATCAAGGCATGTCCAAAGGAGGGAAAAGTCCGAACTTGCCCAAGAGAATGATTGTCCAAACATGAGTAAAGTCTAACCTTGCTCATTGGATGGACGGCATGTTGCGACCTTTTCACACATCGCCCCATTGCAAATGGGGACCCCCTGTGTTTGCTTTTTTTGCCTTGGCGTCGCAACTGCTTATCACTTGTCTTTTTACAATGAGGTCATCACTTTCAGAGTTTCAAGTCAGTTTTTCAAGAGCCATCCGAGCCAAGTCAATAATCCATGCTTGAATCAGAGCCTAAACATCACAGAAGTGCTCAAAAGGCCCAGGAAACGAAGATCGCCTGTGCATTCGGCCAATTCTGACACTTCCTATTTTTTAGGGAATCTGCTTTTTCGCTTTTTCATTTTTGGCATTTTTGGACCAAACGGGGTTCCCTATTTTTTAGGGATTTTGCTTTTTCTAATTTTTAGAAAGTCAACCCTGGTCAACGAGTCAACTTTCCATCTTTAGATCCAAAAATCAATCAAAAAATCGAAAAATCATTGAAAAATCAAAGAGAAAACTGAAAAATCTAGAAAAACAAGCAAAAAGCTGAGGAAAATCAACCCCAAAAGCATCAAATTATGGAAAAATCATCGAAAAATCAGTCAGATTTGAGGTAAAAATCACCAAAAATCATCCAAAAGAGCATAGAATACATGATGAAATTCTGTCTAAGACTGGAAAATTCGCCTTCAAAAGAACATGTTCAGCCATTGAAGAGATCGGCCCCTTAAAAGGTGGGACGTAAGAAAGAATGGCAAGGACTTGAAGAGGTCGGCCCTTAAAAAGTGGGACGTAGCAAAGAATGGCAAGGACTTGAAGAGGTCGGCCCTTAAAAAGTGGGACGTAGCAAAGAATGGCAAGGACTTAAAGGGGATTGGCCCTTAAAAAGTGGGACTTGGCAAAGAAATTTCAGACCCCGCCTAGCTTTGGCAAGACATGTCCAAAGTCCGCCCAACCTTGATAGAAGATGGCAAAGACGTTGGAAAGTTCGCCATTCACTTGGCCAAACACTTGGGAAGTCCTCCATGGCATAGAAGAGGAAAAAATTAAATTTTTGCTAAGTGTTTGGTGCCTAAAAGGAGAAAATCCGAAAATTTGCCTAAGTATAGAGGCCTAAAAGGAAGGAAAATTGAATTTTGGCTAAGTATTTTGACATTTTCAAGAGGAGAAATGCGAATTTTGGGCTAAGTATGAAAGGCGAGCCTAGTAGAAAATCCGCCATACCTTGATGGAAGATGGCAAAGACTTAAGGAAGTCCGCCTAGGCTATGGCAAAGAATAAAATGAAGTTCGCCTAGTATGAAAGGAAGAGGGAAGGAAAAATTCGCCTAAAGTTTGGATGTCTAGACAAAATTGGATAAATTTGGTCAAGTATACAGAGAAAAGATGCACAAAGCAAAGGGAAAGGAGAACTCGCCCTTGGCCAGAAGGGATAAAATTTGTCAAGCGTCATGGAAATTCGCCTAATAAAGACATCCAGACAAAGATTTTGCCTAGAGAAATTTGTCTGAGCAAGAAAAAAATTGACTTTGGCAGAAGAAAATAAGCTCAGTGCAATAAAAAATTCGCCATGGCAAGGAAAAATAAGGATCTGGCATAACAATTGTCGACGGAATGGCTTAAATTTTGACTTGGCTAGACAAAATTGGGAATAAATTTGGAAAATAATTTTTAGCCAAAGAAAAAAGGAGAAAGATCGAAATAGCCATGGGTCCAGCATGAACGGGTCAGAAATAAATTAAAATATTTTAATATTTTAATAATTTATTTCCAAATACTTAAAAATATGAAATGCCTTGGACAAAATAATGGATGGAAAGGCAAACTTCAAGTCCGCCCAAGGTGAAGATGTCCAGCATGAAGCAAAGTCTGCCCAAGGATGGATGTCCAAGACAAGTGCAATGTCCACCTGGAGAAGTGTCCAAGACAGTCCAAAATCCGCCCTCAATCATGGTGGAAAATATTCTAAGGCATGAAGTGCCTAGAAGGGAGATAAAAAAATGGCAAGCTTAGTGGAAAGTCCAACCTATCTCTTGGCAAGAAATCTCTAAGTCCGCCTTACCTTGGGAAGATGAATGGCAAGAAATCTCTAAGTCCACCTTACCTTGGGAAGATAAATGGAAAGAAGTTCTCAAAGTCCGCCATCAAAAGGAAGAAAGTGTAAAGTCCGCCATAGGGAGACAATGAATGGAAGGATCATCCTTAAGTTAGCTCAAGGAATGGATTGCAAACACGTATGAAAGTCCGCCCATGCTTGATGAGGAATGGCAAGACAAAGCTGAAGTCTGCCCTAGCATCAAGGAGACAATGTCAGACACATCACAAAGTCCGCCATGCACTTGTCCCAGGCTTGATGAAGTCCGCCCAGTCAAGGAAACTCAAAGAATTGGCTAAGTAAAAATTCAAAAATTTGGAAAGGCACCAGTGAAGTCCGACCTTGCTCAATGGATGGACGGCACAAGAAAGTCTGACTTTTCCCAAACACATCATGTCCAAACCTTTACAAAGTCCGACTTTGCTTGGAGAAGGTATGTTCGAACATCCATAAGATCCGCCAAGTACAATGGCAAACATGATGCCGAGAGAGAAAATGTCCAAGCTCATGTGAAGTCCGCCCAAGGAGAGGATGAGAAAATTGGCTAAGTGTTGATACCTTGGGGAGAAGAATTCACTAAGTGTTGGACATAAAACATGAAGGATGAAGAGGAGTAAAGAGGAAATGAATAAGATCCTTGTCCAGAGATGGAATTTGTCCTACATAGCACAAGCCAAATTCAAGAAAAATCCACAAGCAAATTTCATCTAAAACCTTGGCTAAATGTTGAATGGTTCGTGTGAAGGTGGTACAAAATGAACTTGAATAGCCAAAATTTGGCTAAGTATGGGAAATACTTCACAGAGAAAATTCCAATTTCCTCCATCATGGCGAAAGCACAGGGGCATTCTTCTCCAAATTCAAGACACTTGAAAGGATATCCAAACATCTTGGAAGGATTTCATCTACAATCCCAGACCTGTTGAAGCAATCAGGGCAACTTCTTGAGGGATTTCATCTCCTAAAGAATTAAAAACAAACTTCCAATCAGAATCAGATGGTGACAAGAAGAGTGTTCCAAACAGATCTCCACACTTAGACAATTTCTCAGCACAAATTGGAGAATTCAAAGAGGAAATCCAAAGGAATAACATCAACCCAGTTCAAGCAGGAGGAAGTTCAAAGCAACCAACTTCAAGTCCAGACACCTGCTCCAAGGGGAGACTTCCAGACCTCAAAGATTCCAGTACAGGTAAGAAGAAGAAATCAAAGTCTCAAAGGAATCCAAGATCAAAGCTAGGAAGGAACAAGCACAACGGACATAGTCATCCAGGGAAAATATTCTAAGGCAAGCACGTGGAAGAAAAACGAAGCAACCAAGGAAGACATCCAGCACACTGAGGTGGCGCCTCGTCATCTTCCAACCAATCAAATTGTTCCAAATCAACATGCAACAACATTCTATTTTATTGTTGATTTATATTTAGCAAAAGGGACAAGTGTCCTCAAATGAAATTTTCTCATTGGTCGAAGGTGACAAACCCTAATTAGGGTTTTATTTTGTAATCTCGGTCGTTGATTGGAAATCAATCTTGGCCATTAAATTGTAATTGGGGAGCCTATAAATTGAGCTCACCCCCTCATTTGTAATGTGTGGAGACAGAGTATGAGATTGTTGCATTGAGACTATTTCGAATAATAAAAGCTCTTATGCATGATTTGCTTTGAATAACTTTTATTGTCAAATAGTAAGCGAGGTTGCATATCTTCTTCCGCCATAGATTAAAGTTAGAATTTGATTAAATAGAATTTGCTTTGAAAGTTGGTTAAGTGAATGAGAGATTGATCGTTTAGATTCAATGGTGAAGTATTGCTCATACTTTCTTCGAATGGATGATTTGCATTCGATGCGTAAAGTTAGCCTAAGCTTATAATTGTGGACGCCCAACTTCGGTCTTGTTCAAGATTTGAAAATTATAATCACATCCCCTTGAAGATTGCACCCACTTTGCGTATGTTGTCCAACAGGAGGCGAAACAAAGTGTGGTTTATCCCCTTCACCGGATCTTTACTGTCTCTTAAGTTCTTAGGCGTAGAATAGATCCCCTAAACCCTTATCTTTTTTGCTATTTTTTTTGAGATCCACATTGAAAGTCCTAAGTGAAGAAAGCCTTTAATGATAAATCCGCCTAAGTCCCCAGCTTGTGAAAAGTTCTTTAACGTAAGTCCCCTTGTTTATTACCAGCAAATCACAACGCCCATTGACCTTATCCACACGTCAAGACCTGACAAAAAAAACCTTGGAATCGCCATATGATCTTCTCGCAATCTTAGCATACGCGGTGGTTTCTCAAGAGAGGATAGAGTGTCTTTGGACATTTTATTTTGTGTGTTCGATGGATTATAAAACGTACACCAACACGGCACAAGAAGAGTAAAGTCCGATTTGGCACAAGAAGAGCAAAATCCGACCTTGGCAAGAGTGGATGGCGAGATCAAAGTAAAGTCCGCCCAAGGAGAAAAATTCAGAAAATTGACTAAGTGTTGGAAGGAAAACAAGGGGAATAAAGAAGAAAAGTAAAGAGGAAGTGTATAAAATCCTTGTCCAAGGATGGAATTTGTCCTACATAGTTGGATTCAGAATTGAAGGCAAGTCCACAGGAAAAGTTCATTCGAGCATCAAGATGGCCAAAATCTTGGCTAAATGTTGAATGGTCTGCATGAAGGTGTTACAAAATGAACTTGAATAGCCAAAATTTGGCTAAGTATGGGAAATACTTCACAGAGAAAATTCCAATTTCCTCCATTATGGTAAAAGCACAAAGGCATATTCAGACATCTTGGAATCATTCCATCTACAATCCCAGACCTATTGAAGCAATCCAGGCAACTTCTTGAAGAATTTCATCTCTTGAAGAATTAAAGACAAGCTTCCAATCAAAATCAGATGGTGACAAGAAGGGTGTTCCAAAGAAATTTTCTTACTTAGACAATATCTCAACACAAATTGCATGATTCAGAGAGGAAATCCAAAGGAATAACACCAATCCAATTCAAGCAGGAGGAATTTCAAAGCAATCAGGAAAGAAAATAACTTCAAGTCCAGACACCTGCTCCAAGGCGAGACCTCCAATACGAATGAGAAGAAGAAATCAAAATCTCAAAGGGGATCCAAGATCTAAGCTAGGAAGGAACAAGCACAAAGGACAGAGTCATCGGCAAAGAAAAATATCCTGAGGCAAGCACATGGAACAGAAAAACAAAGTTACCAAGGAAGACATCCAGCATGCTGAGGTGGCGCCTCGTCATCTTTCAACCAATCAAATTGTTCCAAATCAACATGCAACAACTTTCTATTTTATTGTTGGTTTATATTTAGCAAAAGGACAAGTGTCCTCGAATGTAATTTTCTCATTGGTCGAGAAGGAGTTGGTTGTGACAAATCCTAATTAGGGTTTTATTTTGTAATCTCGGTCATTGATCCTAAATCAATCTTGGCCATTGAATTGTAATTGGGGAGCCTATAAATTGAGCTCGCCCCTCATTTGTAAGGTGTGGAGACAATATATGAAATTGTTGCATTGAGACTATTTCCGATAATAAAAGCTCTTATGCATGATTTGCTTTGAATCACTTTTATTGTCAAGTAGTAAGCAAGGTTGCATAACTTCTTCTACCATAGATTAGAGTTATAGATTAGATTAGATTACAATTAAGTATAATTTGCTTTGAATGTTGGTTAAGTGAATGCGAGATTGATTGTATAGATTAAATGGTGAAATATTGCTCATATTTTCTTCGAATGGATGATTTTCATTCGATACGTAAAGTTAGCCTGAGCTTGTAATTGTGGATTCTTAACTTCGGTCTTATTCGAGGCTTGAAAATTATAATCACACCCCTTGAAGATTGCACCCACTTTGCGTAGTTGTCCCAGGGAGGCGAAACAAAGCGTGGTTATTCATTTCACCTAATCTTTACTGTCTCTTAAATTCCCAGGCGTAGAATAGATCCTCTAAACCCTTATCTTTTTGCAATTTTTTTTTAGATCCAAACTAAAAGTCCTAACCGAAGAAGCTTTTAATGATAAATCCGCCTAAGTCCCAAACTTGTGAAGAATTCTTTAACGTAAGTCCCTTTGTGTACTACCAGCAAATCACAACGCCCATTGAGCTTATCCACACATCAAGACCTGACAAAAGAAACCTTGGAATCGCCATATGATCTCGCAATCTTAGCATACGCGGTGGTTTTTCAAGAGAGGACAGAGTGTCTTTGGACATTTTATTCTGTGTTTGGTGGATGATAAAACGTACACCAACAGGACTTTCAATGAACTTTTGAACTTCCATTGCAAAGTCCTTTCTTGACCTTCAATCCCAAAAAACACCCACATCTCCTATTCTAACCTCCTATCCCACATTGAAGTTTCGCATATCTTCGAAATTGCCATTGTCACTCATTGAGATCTTCCCAAAAAACCATTAATGACTAGATTTGAATCCTGGAACTACTCCAAGAGGATTTTCCCACTTAAAAAATAGTTCATCTCAAGGGTGCGGAGGATATAATTTGAATGGTGGATGATGAAGGCAGTCCAGTTCACCAATGAATGTGATGGTTGAGTACCAAATGCCAATGAACTTCAGGAAAACTCCAAACCGCTCAATCAACAAATTTCATGGGATTTTGCTTCTCTTGCACGCCACATTTAGTGCCTTGTTCTTCATTGAATTCCCACAAGCGACTGGGCAACTATGCAAAAGGATATAAATACTAGTTTATTCTACAAACAAAGGGTCGGTCATTTTGGCATTACCACACAACTACAAGTGTCAAGGACTTTCTAAGGTATCAACTCCTGCAAGTCCAATGAAAGATTCCCACCCAAAACTGATTTGATTTTTTCTGAGTTTTGACCTTTCAAAATCTTTGACCAGCATATAGGAGGGTTTATGTTTTTGTTTTGTTTTGTATTTTTTCCGATTTTTTAGGTGTTTTGAGTTTTATGCATATAACATGACACAAATAATTGTTGGAAATAGAAGATAACTGAATAATGCAATAGCTCTATTACTAAAATACTGAAATTACATAAATGTAGGCTAAATGCAGCATACCCATTCATCCATAGACCTGGAAATGAACTATTACAAGGCTGAAATAAAATTCTAAAGTCTGATATAATTCTAGGTCAGCAAATTTGAGCTATTCCAACTCTAAATATGACTCCATAATTTAGCTCCAGGTACAAGATGATTTCTTTTAACTGTTGTAAGTGAATTTCCAGCTCCAAAACCCTCAAAAAACTCCACTTGGCACCTAGGGTTTGATGCCCAAATGCCCAATGGTGTATGGCTGACTGAAATACTGTTGTAAGATGGTAGAAATGTCCTCAAAAAGGGCTATCTGCAACCTGATAAGAATTTATGCCTTTCCAAATGACTGATCTGCAATATCCTTCCTAAATAAATGATGCCAAACTAATAAGAAAGCTTCTCAATGATGTTTTTGCCTTCTAAAATGCTGGGGCTACGTCCAACACTCCCTTCTCCCAAGAATTTTCATTCCTAGAAGGCCAAATCTGCATGTAGAAACCCCTCGTGAGCTCCAACCTACAAGTTTTGAAAATATAAACTCATCATGTGTAAAATGGCAGCCTCAAACTCATTTTATAACTTTTTGACTTCCTCCAAAAGGGTCAACCCCTTTTTAGGGTTTTTAACATGGATGTACGTTTTATCATCCACCAAACACTTCAGAATAAAATGTCCAAAGACACTCTATCCTCTCTTGAAAAACCACCGCGTATGCTAAGATTGCGAGAAGATCATATGGCGATTCCAAGGTTTCTTCTGTCAGGTCTTGACGAGTGGATAAGCTCAATGGGCGTTGTGATTTGCTGGTAGTAAACAAGGGGACTTACGCTAGGCAATTTCTTACAAGTTAGGGACTTAGGCGGATTTATCATTAAAGGCTCTCTTCAATTAGGACTTCGATTTGGATCTCAAAAAAAATGGCAAAAAGATAAGGGTTTAGAGAATCTATTATACGCCTAAGAACATAAGAGACAGTAAAGATTCGGTGAAAGGGATAACCACACTTTGTTTCGCCTCCCTTGGACAACTTATGCAAAGTGGATGCAATCTTCAAGGGGTGTGATAATGATTTTCAAGCCTCGAATGAGACTGAAGTTAAGCTTCCACAATTATAAGCTCAGGCTAACTTTAAGCATCGAATGCAAATCATCCATTCGAAGAAAGTATGAGCAATGTTTCACCATAAATCCATACGATCAATCTCTCATTCACTTAACCAAAACATTTAAAGAAAATTCTACTCAATTTAATTCTAACTTTAATCTACCTCTAATCTATGGTAGAAGAATATATGTAACCTCGTTTACTATTTGACAATAAAATTTGTTCAAAGCAAATCATGCATAAGAGCTTTTACTATCGGAAATAGTCTCAATGCAACAATTTCATATACTTTCTCCACTACTCATGAAAATGAGAAATCACCAGTTTAAATAGAGTTTCAGAAATCAAATGAAGGGCCAAGATTAAAACAATATCGATGGCCAAGATTATTACAACTCAACCCTAATTAGGGTTGCCCAAAATAACATGAGTTATCAATCAGTAAACTATCAGTAAAGAGGCAGTTGAAGCTATCATCAAGGAGAGGCGTCCTTATCCTCATGAGCAGCATTGCGTTCGATGAACCTGGTCACGACTGTGACAACCTCCTCCATCGTGATGGGTGGCAACATGCTAATCCGGAATTCAAGTCCATCCAAGCTCTCAGCACATTTGGCAAAGGTATTTTCCCAGTCTGCCTCCTACTTCCCAAAATCATTCCGGATGGCTGAGAGACTTGCCACTCTCGCAAAATCCTGTCTCAGAAGTGGTCCAGTGGCCGAGAAGAAGACCTCCTGAACCTTACGCTTCAGTGCTTCCAGCTGCATGTCGTTTTCCCGGATAATCTCACGGTCAAACACCTTTGCAACTGTCACATTTATTTTCTCCCGAATTTCTTTGACTTGCTCTTCAATTCTGAGCCCGTCCGCTTTCGCCTTCTCCAAAACTTCTCTCCGTATAGTTACTGCCCAAAACCAGTGATGAAAATCATATGTTGCTCCTACAGCAATCACCTTTCTCGCAACCAACTCCTCTCTTGAAGTGCCCTTTAGGACCCTAAGGCATGGAATAAGCCTCTCCTGCATATCTGGAATACATTCCTATGTCTCTACCATATCAACAAGTCTGGAAAGAAAAGAAGAGGTTTTCCCATAGGCAAGTGCCAGTTTCTCCATGAACAAGGCTGCTTCCGTACCTTCGCTCACTATCTAGTCCTGAGCTTCCTTGGTTGTGATCATCCTGTGCTCTACTTCCATGGTTATCTCTTGTGAAGGATTGAGGAGAGGAGCTACTGCATCACCCGATCGAGTGGCTGGGTCAGATGCCGTATGTACTCCTTCAGGCATTCAACTTCCTTTTTATACTCCTTTTTCGCCACTTCTTTTTCCAGTCTCGCCTTGATGGTCGAAACGGAATTATCTAGTTCCTCCACTTCTTGGCCTTTTGTGTTTGGGCCAAGATCTACAATGGTTATGGCATACTCTTGAGGAGTGATCTCATCTTGTGGCTTGTCCACTGTGGGTACTGCAATGTGTATGGAACGAGTGCCTGTCTCGTCCCTCTGAATAGTAGAGAATTTCTTGGCAGGCTTCTTGATTGCAACCTGTTCCAACCTTGCCAAGAAATCTGTAGTATCATCTTCCTCTTGGGCTTCTGCAGGTGCCTGAATCTTCATCCTCTATCAGCCAATCTGGAATGGTAGGCTACTCAATTCCATCCTCTACCGGAACATCCTCCTCATTTGGAGCATCCACGACTTCTCTGAGAGCGGAAATCATTCCCTCTTCAAAGTCGACATCATTTCGGGCTTCCATCTCATTATCTGAACCTAGTATTTTCGTGCTCGTAGGTGATGAGGGCTCCTCGTCATCCAGCTGAATAGGTTCATTGTTCTGCTCCTGAGCTTCAGAAGGTCCAATCATTTCGACCAAGGACTCATCTATGGTAGCCACCAGCTCATCAATATTCCGAGATGCTGCAGAACGAGATGGTTCTCCCTTCTGTCTTTTCTGAACAGGTTCTGCACTTGGAACTATTTCTTTCCTTTTCTCTCTAATCTCAACCAAGTCCTGATGGGATGCACCAGCATTGGAGGAATACGACTCTGACTCGCTCAGTAAATCATACGTGAGCGTTATTCTTCTCTGTCTCATTTCCTGGACATGATGGTCAACCCATCGCTGAGAGTACTTGACTACTAGCCTCATTAACGTTGCTAAGTTTGAGTGTTCAGGTTCTGACCACCTTACAAGAGGAAGAGGTCGACTCTCCTCGAAGTGTGGCTAGATGTAGTTCCCATCGTCCTGCAATTGGTCAGGCACCCGGCAAAATTCAATTGCCCTCATGAAGTCTACTGGCAATCTAGACCACAGTCTCCTTCTGACTTCATATTCATCGGCGACATTCGCCCAGAAGTCTTCCAATTCCACTTTGTGCTTGTACCTCCTTCCATCTATTGTCCGGATATGATGATGTGGGTCGAAGTTGACCCTGGACTTGTAGGTTGTGAACGGGTACCACTAGATTTCCAACCTGGCACTCTCAGCTGCCTGCGCTGATGGACAAGATTCTAACATATTAATGAAAAATGGGAATGTAACAGATGCCTTCTTGGTCGGCCTCTGGATGTTTTGATATTCTTCTAACTACCTCAAGACTTCGAGCAGAATCATCCGATTTGTCGGATAAATGGGCAACTTATAGGGATTTCCAGTAAACCCCTGGATCCTGACATACGTAAATTTTGGGAACTGGATGAACCAAGATCCGTATCTACTGATTAGACTCTTTTTCTCATGACTTAGCCTTTGATGCACTCCTCCTTGAAGTGTTCTAGTAATATGCATTAAGAAGGCGTCATGCACCCTTCTGAAATGAGACTTTTCCTTCAGCTGGAGTTGTGGGTAGTAGTCATAAGGTCTGAGTTCATTTTCTCCGCTGCCAACTTTGCCCTTGCAAATTAGTCCTAGATATTTATATGATCTGGCCAATAAGTAGACAACATATGAGCTCATGTGAAAGGACTTGGTCTCTTCCAAATTGATCAACTGCTCGTGAAGATTGTCACTTATCATTCGTGACCAGTTGAACATTTTTACGCCAGAAGTGATCTCATCTATGAAGTAATACATCCAGCTCTTGAAAAATGCTTGCGAGTTGCCAGCTACTCTATTCAACATCAAAATGATGTCCCCAAAATCTTCTTTAAAGTCCGTCCTACATGGCCTTTTGGGCATCTTCTTTATTGACGGTTTAGGCTTCTCCAGCCATGCCTTGATAACATTTGTTGCGCATAAGTCTGACTCACTGTCATACAAACGATGAGCTTCCTCCTTGGTCTTATAGACTGTCCGAGAGTGTGCTAGGATGCCAAAAGCTTCTTGAATTGCCACCTCGCTCAAGTGTGCCAAAATTCTGTCGTCAGGTGCAATGATCTGCCTCTTTTGAGCATCATAGTGGATAGCACATTCCACCATCAATTCTACACAATCCATCGCAGGCGGGAATCTAGCTGCTTGAAAAATCCCATTTTTCACCATCCGCCTGGCTATTGGTGTTGGAAGTCCGTTCTGTCCATACACTCTTCTTTTGAACTCTTCGAAATCGACATGTCCCAAATCGGTGTTTGTGACATTTTTCCATTTTGAATTAATTTTAGACTCCCGCTGGACACCCTTGCTGGCGAACTTCATTTTCGCCTTCTTTGATGATTCGCCCACCATGGTCATCAACCTGCAGTCAAAAATATTAATCATTAATGCAGAGACTTTTTAAAATAATTTACTTTCATGCCTTGTGTTCGAATAATTTACTTTCAACTTATTAAATAATTGAACTGCTACGAAAAAAGCAAGCTGAAAATAAATGGATGAAGTTGAAATTCTCGCTAGAACTTTTAAAAAAAAGACAGAGGAAGAATGGCGAATCTTATTCAATTGAACTTCAAACCTCAGTAAAAAGACTTCTGGCTGCAAATCAGATTTGAACTCTGATAATTTACTCAAAAAGCAAGTGATGAAGTGCACCCCTCTTGCACAAAAGAATTCAACTTTCAGCAATTATATCTTTTCCTTTTTCGAGAAAATTTTCCTTCAGCATAAAATTTCTTCTTCCTCTAGGAAATTTGATCTTGTCTGCTGAGTAATTGACCACCTTAGAATTTTGAGAGAGATTAAATTTTTCTTCAGCTATGTCTGTGAAAAATGAGTTGCTGAAACTCATTATAATGCTGAAGAGCTTGATTTATTTTAGCAATTGCCTTCTCTTCTCTCAATCTCGATTCGTTTTCTCAGGAAAGTTTCCAATATTTTTCAAAAAAAACTTGATGGCGAGTTTATCCAGGCAAATCTCACTAATTTTCAAAAATTCGATTTTTGCTTAGATGCTTATCTTTAATTTTCGAATTTTGAAAATAAACATTAAGTGTCTAATTAAATTCAATTTTCCAAGTTTTAAATTGTTGGTGAATTTAATTTTGCCCATTGGATTTTATTTTTGCCTGGTGCAATTTATTTTCCTCCAATACCCATCTGGCGAATTTAATTTTGTCCAAGACTTTTAAATTTCTGAGTAGTTGAAAATAGATTATTAAAATATTAAAATATTTTAATTTATTCCAACCCGTTCGTTTTGGACCCATGGCTATTTCAATTTTCTCTTCATTTTCTTTGGCTAAAAGTTTATTTTCCAATTTTATTCTCAATTTCGTCTAGCCAAGTCAAAATTCTAGCCATTTCGTCGATAATTGTTATGCCAGATCCTTATTTTTCCCTGCCATGGCGAATTTTTAATTGCACTGAGCTTATTTTCTTCTGCCAAAATCAATTTTTTTCTCAATCAAATGAATTTCTCTAGGCGAAGTCTTTATCTAGATGTCTTTATTAGGCGAAATTTCGTGATGCCTGACAAAATTTTAATCTCCCTTAGCCAAGGGCGGACTTTCCTACCTCTTTGCCTTGTGCATTCTCTCTGTATGCTTAGCCAAATTTATAACATTTTCTCCAGACATCCATACTTAGGCGAATTTTAAATTTCTCCTCTCTTCATACTAGGCGCACTTCATTTTTTTTTCTTCACCTTGTCCTAGGCGGACTTCCTTAAGTCTTTTCCACCTTCCACGTGCCATGGCAGACTTTCTATAGCACTTGCCTTTCAAACTTAGCACTTTACCTCTTGAAAATATCAAAGTAATTAGCCAAAATTCTAATTTTTTCCATCTTTTAGGCCCCTCTACTTAGGCAAATTTTCGGATTTCTTCTTTTAGGCACCAAACACTTAGTAAAAATTTTAAATTTTCCTCTTCCACATGCCATGGCGGACTTCCTAACCTCTTTGCTAAAGTGTGGCGGACTTCAAAGGATGTTTTCCAACCTCTTCCAAGTCAAGGCGGACTTCACAAGCATCTTGGACAAGTGAGGGCGGACTTTAGAAGGTCTTGGACATTTTCCCTCAAGGCTGGGCGGACTTTAGAAGGTCTTGGACATTTTCCCTCAAGGTTGGGCGGACTTTAGATGACCTTTGCCAAGTCTAGGTGGACTTTGGAAGGTCTTAGGCAAGGCTCCTCAAGGCTGGTGGACTTTCCATAGTCCATGACATCTTCTCCTTAGGCATGGCGAATTTTTTCAGACTTAGCCAGAATTTTGCTATAAACTTCATATTCTTTGGTCCATTTTTGGAGATTTTTTCTCTTCAGATCTGACTGGTTTTAGTGATTTTTCCAGAATTTTGATGCTTTTGAGTTGATTTTTCTCAGCTTTTTGACTGATTCTCCATTCTTTTCCAGATTTTTCAATGATTTTTGCTTGCTTTTCCAGATTTTTCACTTGATTTTTCGATTTTCTCTTTGATTTTTCAGTGATTTTTTTATTTTTAGGTTGATTTTTGGATCTAAAGATAGAAAGTTGACTCATTGACCAGGGTTGACTTTCTAAAAATAGAAATTTCTAAAAAATAGAAAAAGCAAAATCCCTAAAAAATAGGGAACCCTGTTTGGTCCAAAAATGCCAAAAATAAAAAAAAAACGAAAAGCAAAAAACCAGATTCCCTAAAAAGTAGGAAGTCTCAAAATTGGCCGAAAGCACAGGCGATCCTCGTCTCTTGGGCCTTTTGAGCGCTTCCATGACATTTACGCACTGATTCTAGCATGGATTACTGACTTGGCTCGGGTGACTTTCGGCAAATTGACTTGAAACTCTCAACAAGATGACTTCACAGAACCGTTGCAAGGAGACAAAACCCTAAAAACTAGCCGACAACTGGGGGTCCCCATCAGCGATGGGGCGATGTGTGAAAAGGTCACAACAGCAACATGAATACTTTTAAGTATTTTTAATAAAAATTGCTTGGTCTCCTCATGCTAGGTGTGGCTTTTCATTAAGCCCCCTTTTTAATCATTTAGGTTGTTTTTAAAGCTCTCAAGTTATGTCTTTAGACATCATGGCACAAGGGGGGGTGAACTTTTCACTATTCATCTTCTAATTCTCTGTTACTATTCACCCTTTCACTATTCCATTAGAGCCAAGTTTAATATTTCCAAATTATTCCTAAATTCATCCTTTGAACTCCAAATTGATGGCTTGAAAAGCTCCCCACAAGGCTCTGCAACCCCCGATTGGGTCCCCTAACCATACTACTAACCTACGTGAACCCTAGTAATAGGCCAACCCTTGCTAATATCTGAGTTGCTTAAGGAAGGGACATTACAGTCCTCCCTTCCCGGGATTGTTTGCCCCTAAGCAATTGCAAAGCTGGATGTTGAAGTATCATCTCTCCTTCCCACATGACATCCTCCAACAGCAAGTACCAAATACTCCTTGATAACTCTATTGCTCAACCTCCTCTCCCTCATATCAAGGATCTCTACAGGAATCAATATCAATCGGCCCTCATCCAATAGAGGCAAATTTGGTGATGAAGTAACATGCTGCCCTAAATCCTTCTTCAAACAAGACACATGAAAAACATTATGTAACTTGCTCTCTGAGGGTAATACAAGCTCGTATGCAACCTCTCCAATCGTCCGGAGAACTCTATATGGTCCATAAAATCTAGGCTTGAGCTTTTCAGCCCCACTTCTCTTGAGTGTACTCTACCTGTAGGCTATAGACGCAGAAAAACCATATCACCAACCTCAAAGGTCCTCTCAATCTTGTGTCAATCAGCATAAAGCTTATGCTAATTTTGTGCCTACCGAATGTTATCCTTAAGTGCCTTAAGGATATCCTAACTGTCCTAAAGCCACTTTCGACCTCTAGGCGCTCTACTATCACCAAGCACAAAATCCACAAATGATAAAGCATTATAGTTGTATAAAGTTTGGAAGGGAGTCATGCCAATAAACATATGATGTGTAGTATTATAACAATACTCACTCAAATATAACCAACACATCCATGCTCTTTGCTGACCCTAAACATAATTACGCAAATATCCCTCCACTCGACAATCTCTATTTGCCCATCAGTCTAAGGGTGGTAACTGGTGTTGGGGGTCAACTCTATACCTGTAAGTCGAAATAGTTCCTACCAAAATATACTCATGAATTTACTATCCCGATCACTGACAATGGTCCTAGGGAGTCCATGGAGACGGAATACCTCACAGAAGAATAACTCTGCCATCTGTGAAGCTGTGAAATCGGCTGCAATAGAAAAGAAGTGTGCATACTTCATCAATCTATCAACAACCACATATATGCAGTCCTTCCCCTGAACTCTTGGAAGACCAGTAAAGACATCCATCGATATACCTTCCCACTTCTGCTCTGGGATAGGCAATGACTACAAAAGTCATCCTGGCAAAGTATGCTCTAACTTGTTCTGCTAATAAGTCACACACTCGTGAACATAGCGTAGAACATCACTGTTGAGACCCTTCCATGAGAATCTCTCACGAACCTGTCTGTATGTCTTTAAGTACCCAGGATGTCCTGCTAGTGGCGTATCATGGATGGCACATAGAATCTTTTCCTTCAACTTCGATCCAGGAGCTAAATGTTGTGACCTTTTCACACATCACCCCATTCAAAATGGGGACCCCCTAATTTTTGCTCCATTCCTCATCTTTTGGCTTTGGTTTTGCCTAGCTCTCTCTCTGTCTCTCTCTTCCGTTATCTGCCTTTCGGGGGTGTGCCCGTATGTGAGTTTAAACGTGAAATCTAGCCAAGTCTATAGAATTAGGGTTTTGAGTCTTCTGGTCAATCTGAGGTCAAATGGAGTGAATACATTGAAATCTGAGATTAACATTGATGTTAGTATGCTTCCAGCAGGTTTCCACTGAAATTTCATCAAATTCCGGCAACTTACTATTTTTAGTAAGTGTGCAATTCAGGGCGTTCCTTCAGCATTTTTGAGGTTTCAACAGTCACACTACATCCAGGACATGTCAAGCTGCTCACTGGCAAAATTTGAGCTGAAACGGACAACTTACTATTTTTAGCAGTTCGGCTTTTGGAGCAAATTTCAGGGCTTATATGCAGAGTTTTTCAACGCATGTCTGGAGATTCCTTTTGGGTTTTCAGAGACCTTCACGATGGTGTGACATGCAAAGCGAGATACCAACTTTCGGAGTTCAGCCTTCCAAGGCTATTTTAGGGTTTGCATGTCAGCATATTCCTTATGGGTTTTTCGAGAGCTTCGCGATGGTGTGACATGCAAAGCAAGATAATCACTTATTCAGGAACTTACTATTTTTAGCAGATGCATTCCGGCAGCCGCCTCCCAGCACTTCAAAATCACAAACTGATCGCAATGCAACAGAAACAAAGACAAACGGAGGTCATTTGATATGCATGCAAGTCAGATTAGGGTTTCCAACTTCGGGACCCGAAAAGAGGGGTAAAATGTCAAAATTTTCGAAAACTGGTGTATACCACCGCGATCAGCATCTTTCATGCTATTCGCTGGTAAAATTTGAGGGCAAACAGAGCACTTACTATTTATAGTAAGTCATTTCAGAAACAGGCTAAAAATAGCAAGTCAGCAGCAGACGCCAATGTCAGCAGGTAGGTCACGTGGTGAGGAGCGCGTCATTTGAATTTCAAGTCAAACGGAGTTGTGGAGGTCTCAGAAGCAAGCAATTACTATAAATAGTGAACCACCTTCAGAAACGTGCCAAAAATAGCAGGTCAGCGCGAAATGTCAGTATGAACAAGTCAAGCAGGTGATGAGGACCCCATGGCGTGAATTTCAAAACAAACGGAGTTGCAGAGGATGGAAAATCAGGCACTTTCTATTTTTAGCAGGCTGGAATGGAGGAATTAGGGTTTCCTAAATTCAAGGGCGAAACACGACAATCATGCGAAGGTAGCTTCCAGCCACGATCAACACCCCTCAAGCAGTCAGCACACAAAGTTTGAGCAAATTCTGAGCAATTACTATTTTTAGTAAGTTGCTAAAAATAGCAGGTATCAGGCATCAGCAGCTTACCCACACCTCGAAGTTCAAAACAAGGCAAAAATCAGGTTTTTTGGAGTCAGGAATCAGTTCAAAGCACAAAATGAGGAAAACTTTCTAAAAATAGAAAGTTAGGACAAGCCAGCGTCAGCATGAACGAGTCACCCTAAATCAGGCAAAGAGCATGAAATTCACTGAAATTGATAAGTTTTCAAGTCCAGCCAGTGAAAAACGCTATTAAAGCTGAAGATGGGTGAAAATGCTACTAAGGCACTGAAAATGGAAGCTCACAGGATGACATGCGCCCAAACTTGAAGAGGGGCCTTGAAAAATTTCTAGGAATCATAAATTGAAGCCTCAGGGGTAGAAATGTGCCCAAGGTCAGAGAAAGAAGATGAAGTTTGACTAAGTACTTAAAATTTGAAGCTCCTCCTCTCCTAGGTGCCTTGACTACTTAGGTTTGATGGAAAATTCTTCTAAGTGTTTGGAATTGGAAGTTGGCATGGTGAAATGCGCCCTTGAGGTTCAAGATTGCTAAAATTATTCTAAGGCATTCAAAACTTGAAGCTAGACACTCCATTTGCGCCTTGACTTAGAGGAAGGCTGGAGAATATTCTAAGTATGGAAAAATGGAAGCTCCCACCCTAAAATGCGCCTTGCCTTGCCTAGAGAGATTGAAATTTGTTTAAGTCATCAAAATTTGAAGCACACCCCCCTACATGCGCCATGAGAGGGAGGAAGAGTTGAGAAGGCAAGAATTTTGACTAAGGCAAGTAAAATGAAAGTAGAGGGTCTTATTTGTGCCCAAGGTAAAGAAAAGGCCTTGAAAATTTTCTAAGTACTCAAAAGTGGAAGTAGGCCTCCTATATGCGCCCTAGCATGAAAGGAAGGTAAAGAACTTTGCTAAGTGTTGAAAATTGGAGGTAGGCCTAGCCAAATGCGCCTAGACTTGCATGGAGGATTTGAAAATCATCTAAATGTTATAAATTGAAAGTCTACCCTCCTATATGCGCCTAGACTTGCCTGTGGAACTTTGAAAAATGCCAAGTGCTAACACTTGATGTAGAAGACCTCATTTGCACCTTGGGAAGAAGAGGAGGGTCATGAAAGTTTTTTTTTTTTTAAATTGAAAGCTAGGCCTCCTATATGCGCCCTCAAAGAGGGAGGAGTTGGAAAATATTCTAAGGCACTTAAATTTGATGTTCACACATGCAAATGCGCCCAAGAAGGATGGGGAGACTTGGAAATTTTCTAAGTATCACAAACTTGAGGTGGCTACCTCCAGATGCGCCCTTGAAGTAAGAAGAGGTTGATGAAATATTCTAAGTGTCAAAATTTGCTCCTCTATGCTTGAAATGCGCCCATGCTTGTAGTGGTGGGTTTAAAAAAAAATGCCTAAGGCATGTAAATTGGAGGCTTGAAGTCCAAAATGCGCCCTAGCCTTGACTGGAGGGTAAAATATTCTAAGTATTGAAAATTTGAGGCTCGGCCAGTCATATGCACCTTGACTTGTGGAAGGGGTTGCAAGATGTTCTAAGTATTGGAAAATCAAAACTAGAAGCCCCTATATGCGCCCATGTTAGCAATAATTTTTTTAAAAAAAAAAAATTCTAAGGCATAAAATTCCACCTCTAAGGAAAATACGCCTAAATTGAAGAAGTAATGAAATTCTCTCAGGAATGAGTAAAAATTGGTGAGAAGAAGTCAGAAGATGTCAACTTAGCAAGGATAATTAAAAGTTTTCAAGTCAGAGCAAGGAAATGCGCCTGGAGTTGAAGAAATGGATTAAATTTGATGAAAATTATTTTTCTAAGGTTCAAAATTCAAAAATTAAATGAACCCGTTTGTTGTATACCCATGAATCTGACAAGTTCTAAAGAAAATTTTCTTCTAGGTATTGAAGATCTTCGACAAGGAATGGATTTCATGGCCCTCTGCACTTCGCCAAGGTGTTCAAGATGGAGATTTTTGATGGACACTTAAATAATGAATTTCCTAAGTAAAAGTTTGAAAAATTTTCTAAGGCAAGAAAGGAAAAGGATGTTGAAATATGTCGCCTTGGCGGATGAATTTGAAGTTGGGCACTTAGATAATTTTTGATCAAATTCCTGATGAAAGCATTTTTTCTCGAGCCTGAGTCGGATGAAATATCAGAGTGAAGTACGCCCAAGCAGAATACAAGATGGGTTGGAAATTTGGCTAAGGCATGAAGAATTTGGCTAGAGAAAAACGACGAACCCTTGATCAAAATATGGAGGTCAAGTAAGTAAAGTGGATTCATGTTATAGGTGTTTTGATGCTCTTCTTTTATTTGTTTTGCAGGATGAACGTCAAGGCTGGAGCATGAGGACTTGAAGCGATGAGGCAAGTACTCCAAGACTACATTTCAACCTCGAAGGAAGGAAAATTGCAAGAAATGGCTAAGTGTTGGAATAACTTAGTATGTGCCCAGCTCAAGTGACAAAGAAGAAATATTTTCAAAGCTCAGGATGGAGGAAAAATGGAAACCCAAGCAAGCAATTTAAAGTTGAAGAACAACATCAAGGAGGAAAATCATCTTCGAGCAGGAAAAAGAAAGTTGTAGGCTTGATGTTCAAGAATTTGAAACAGTGGCAACCAGACTCATCCGGCTTACAGTCAAGAAGAAGATCAAGAGAAATGTGAACGCGTTTCTAGACGAGAATCTTTTGGAAGATGGACATTAATGGCTCATTTATTACCCCACTCCTCTTGGTGGCGGTTTTTAGGATGAATCTTGTTTAGGGCTGAAGTGGCACAATCTGGGCCATCCAGCCAATTGTAATCTGAACCGTCCGTTGGACTTGGCCAGCTATAAAAGGGGGAGTCCCCCTCATTTGTACTTTAGTAGAAGTAGAGTTTAGAGATCAAACAAGAGAGAAGAGCAGAGACACTTTAGTTGTAATATCTTAGCATAGCGTAGTTTGAAGGAGAAGGAAAGTTTTCCTTTGAAAATTTTGTAAGAGATTGTTGCGAAAAACTATTGTAATAAAAGATCTTTCATTGAATAGTGAATTCATCTTTGTTATAAGTAGCTAGCAAGGTTTCATCCCTTCGACTTCAAGTAGCGTAAAGTAAAGTAGTTTTCATTTTCATGCAAGTAGATGTTAGTTGTGGACTTGTGGAGTTAATCGAGGCAACTTCATTTTTATCCATACCACTAGCAGCTTGTTGACGGCAAGTTTGCCTTGTGTGGTCGACTGGAAAACTTTACAAAATTAACTTCGGTTGTGGTTCACGTCTTGGCATGCATCGTCTTGATGGTGTCTTTATGTTGAACTGTGACATGAAAACCTCTTGCCACTCCTTTGAAGATTGCACCGACTTTGTGTAAGTTGTCCAACGTGAGGCGGAGCAGAGTCTGGTCGAAGTTTGTCGAGATTGATCCCACGTCCCGTCCTTAGATAGAACATAAACTTCTTAGGCCCTACACTCGTTTAAATTCAGTTCATTCCTGGTTAGAATTAGGAAACTTGTGCTCACTTGCCAAATCATTCGAACCACGCGAAAGCCCTTAATCTACTGTCTGTTATTAGCTGTCGAACAATTGTGTAAGTCCCCTTGAAATACCAGCAAATCACATTGAGCCAACTGGGGGTATTCTATTGCATGGAGGAACCTTGGAGTTGAATGTATGATCTATCTCGCAATCTTAGCATGCAGGAAACTTTGTTCAAGAGAGGATAGAGTATCTGTTGGGAAACTTTATTGTGTTGTGCGGTCACAAAAATCACATCAACACTAAATAGATTCTATCCTTGTAGTATATCACATCATCAATCATAGCGTACCTATCATCTTGGCCCTGTCCATCCACAACCTCACATGCGAACTGATTTTTGGAATACTCAACTAAAAGTTGAGACTTCCAATCAGCTGAAATCTCACTCATGGAACAAAGGGCAACAACTGAAGGCCTCCTAGAAAGTGCATCAGCAACAACATTTTTCTTCTCCTTGACAAACTCAATGTCAAAATCATATGCCTGAATCTTGTTGACCCACTTTTGTTGGCACTCATTAAGTTCTTTCTATTCCAAGAAGTATTTCATACTATTGTGGTCAGTTCTCACCACAAACTTCCAATCCACCAAATATTGTACTCCACCTGGATCCCATGAACAAACTAGAAGTCCTTCCTCTCAACACCAATGGACTTTTGTTGTGCCACTCTGATATAGACACCTGTATGCCCAAAATGAAGGAGCTTATCATAGTTTCAAAGAAGAGATGCTCCACACATGTCACTACTAGGATCCCAAATCTTTGTGCCGTCACATTCATCCATCATGTAACACCTCATTATGTTGCTGCTATAAACAAGGACATCATTGACCCAACTAAGAACTTTACTCCACATGAGGCCACAAGTACTACCAACAATCAATGTTGTTAGGAATTCATCAATGAGCCAATCTTCAGCAAGGAAAGTGTGATGAATACTTCTCCAAGACCTCCAAACAGCTGTTGCAACTTTACCTATATCTCCACAAGTTAGAGTGCCTTCATTAGATGATGCCAAGTAAATGTTTTGTTTAGGCATGCACCAAATGAAGTCCCTTACATGTCGATTTTCATAGCCCACTATCAAATCTAAGAAGACTGAGTCACCAATCAATAAGTACATCGCTGCCCTATCATATGAAAGAGTTGACAAGTCCACGGATGAATAGTAGATATTTTTCTTTTGCATCATAGACGAACCTTTAGTGGCTGGCCCACTATGAACGCCACCCAATATCTCATCAACTCTAGGTAGGAAAGGATCAACTTCACACCTAACCATCCCTACTTGAATGTTCTCAATGCAAGGTTTCAAATTTGAGTCATGATATGAAAGAGAATTGCTGATCAAACTCAGAAAATCAAACTTATGCTTATACCTCTTCAATATATCTCCACTATCCTCTTTTTCCCTTGGAAGAAATAAAGACCTAATGGAAGATTCTCTTTGTTTCCTTGCATCATTTGGCTGATTGCAACGTTCTTTGACTCTTTGGAGGCATTGTCTTGCTTGGGCAGCAAGCATCTTTGCTTGGGTAGCTCTATGTAACCAATCTTCAGTCAACCTTTGACAATGCTCTATATCTGCTGCCCCAAAGTACACAAAATTTGATTTATAATGGGTTGTATCATTCACATCATCATGACCCATGCTTGCACCATGCGTACCCTCAAATGTAGAATGCAAATCATTGTTCTCTTCTTGACCAAAAGCTGCCATATCTTGAAAAAGAGGAGTTATGTCATTGCCGTTATAGAATTCAGAATCACTATTATACCTTAATGCCAAATCTTCAATTGTTACAAGCTTTTTTTCCTTGTAAACCTCATACTCAACCTTTGTACCTTGATTATCAATGCTTGTGGTATCCTCTATATTGACTAATCCATGTGTCCAATCTGCAACCACATGCTTCTCTCCCCTTGCTATTATGAAATCAGATTGCAAGCAATCAATGTCTCCAATGTCGATCATATGTTCATCAACCCATACCTAGTTGTCCTCGATGCACTGCTCATGTATTGATAGTGGACTGTTGATTGCATTCAAGAAATCAAAATTATGGTCTCTTGCAGTGTCTTTATTATCTTTAACAAGCTCTAACCTTTGACACAGAGATTCATATGTTGCCTTACTATTCCAAATCTGCATTTCCAGTGTGCTCTTTGCCTCCATCCGCAACCATGGTGAAATCATCATGACAAACCAAACATTATCATATTGTAGAACCTTATGGTTAGACTTTTTTCTAGTCCCTACAATCAGCTCTCTAAAGCAAAATGCTTCATATGACTTCAACAAGCGATCCTCCAATGCCAGCATATGAATGGGACAAGTGAAATCAATCTCACTACATGACCACACATTATTACAAAATGATTTCTTACCCATGAGTTGTAGAGCTGTCTCATGCAATGGAATATAGGTGGAATCCACATCCCCATGTAGCTGATCAACCAAAGTAGAGTTTGCAAACTCCGTGGACGCATCTTCCTCCACCTTGTGACTGCCATGTAGACTTATGCGTTCCTCACTTGAGGTTGTAATTGTTGCTTCTTGCTTGTTCATATTCTCTTGTGACTGGAGTGAACATGTGAACATGATTTTATCCTCCTTAGGGCTTCCACATGTTCGGCTAGAAGTCCAAACTTCTAGACATGATGACTAAATTTTATCTTTTCCATGGTCATTTGTAGGCTACAAGTTGCAAGTAAATGTTTTCTTTTTCTTCTCCATCCTTTCTTCAATGGTGACTTTTGAGTTTTCTTCATTCAAGAATGTTCGTACTGGCTGCAGCTCCTTGCTCTTCTCATTCATTTCAATTTCTAACTTGTTTTGAAGACAATGCGTTGATTCATCAAGCTTAGCGTCAAATCCCTCTTGAACTTGCCCTTCTTTTGATTTTGATGGAGATTCAGAATTCATTTCTTCTTTTCTTCTTCTTATGTAATACCTGTCAAAAGATCTGGTAGCCCTGACCTCCTTAGCATCACTTTAGTATTCATCAAAGATTCTGATAACCTCCTCATACACAAGTATAATTTTTCCTGTCAAAATTAGATATTCTTGAAATGTCAGAAGGTTTGTCCTCTTTTGATATCTATTATACCACTTGGCAATTTTAGTGGCAGCAATTTCATTTTCTCTTTCTTCCATTACTGAAAACAATCTAAGTATCCCACAGGCTGGCAGGATTTTTGCTCTGGTGCCACTGAAAGATTCCCACCCAAAACTGATTTGATTTTTTCTGAGTTTTGACCTTTCAAAATCTTTGACCAGCGTATAGGAGGGTTTATGTTTTTGTTTTGTTTTGCGTTTTTTTCCAATTTTTTTGGTGTTTTGAGTTTTATGCATATAACATGGCATAAACAATTGTCGGAAATAGAAGATAATTGAATAATGCAATAGTTCTATTACTAAAATATTGAAATTACATAAATGTGGGTTAAATGCAGCATACCCATTCATCCATAGACTTCGAAATGAACTATTACAAGGCTGAAATAAAATTCTCAGGTCTGATATAATTCTAGGTCAGCAAATTTGAGCTCTTCCAACTCTAAATATGACTCCACAATTTAGCTCCAGGTACAAGATGATTTCTTTTAACTGCTGTAAGTGAATTTCCAGCTCCAAAACCATCAAAACACTCCACTTGGCACCTAGGGTTTGATGCCCAAATGCCCAATGGTGTAGGCTGACTGAAATACTGCTATAAGATGGTAGAAATGTCCTCAAAAAGGGCTGATCTGTAACCTGATAAGAATTTCTGCCCTTCCAAATGACTTATCTGCAATATCCTTACTAAATAAAGGATGCCAAACTGATAAAAAAGCTTCTCTCTGATGTTTTTTCCTTCTAGAATGTTGGGGCTACGTCCAACACTCCCTTCTCCCAAAAGTTTCCGTTCCTAGAAGGCCAAATCTGCATGTAGAAACCCTTTTTGAGCTCCAATCTGCAAACTGCTCTGAAAATATAAACTCATCATGTGTAAAATGGCAGACTCAAACTCATTTTATAACTTTTTGACTTCCTCCAAAAGGGTCAACCCCTTTTTAGGGTTTTTAACATGGCAACATGAATACTTTTAAGTATTTTTAATAAAAATTGCTTGGTCTCCTCATGCTAGTTGTGGCTTTTCATTAAGCCCCCTTTTTAATCATTTAAGTTGTTTTCAAAGCTCTCAAGTTATGTCTCTAGGCATCATGGCACAAGGGGGGGTGAACTTTTCCCTATTCATCTTCTAATTCTCTATTACTATTCACCCTTTCACTATTCCATTAGAGCCAAGTTTAATATTTCCAAATTATTCCTAAATTCATCCTTTCAACTCCAAACTAAAAGCTCGAAAAGCTCCCCGCAAGGCTCCGCAACCCCCGGTTGGGTCCGCTAACCATACTGCTGACCTACGGGAACCCTAGTAGTAGGCCAATCTCTGCTAATATCTAAGTTTCCTAAGGAAGGGACATTACATCCAATCACCTCCAAAGTAGCACGTTTTGTAAATCACAAGGTCGTTGTATTGTTAACCGATGTATTTAATCGAACGTCTCCTTGACTATTTGTAAATATTCAATGAAACATTCTTGTGATGAATTGTGACAACATTCTATCTTAGGGTTTCCTCTTGCCACATTTACTAGTATCATTACAATAAGGATTTGACATATGTTGCAGCATTTTAAGTCATTGCAATCTTTGTAAGTGTCTCTTCTTTGTTCCATATGGATTTCTATAGTTTGGAGAGAGTTCATTAAGTATATTCGGTTATTTGATATCATATCTCTGATGTATGTATATGCATAGCTTATATTTTGTTGTTATTTCAATGTTTTGTTTCTTTTGGTAAATTACAGCTCTATAACCCATTGGATAAGGAACTGGTCCAGGAATTTTAAGATCAGCCATACTCTCAAAATGAAAAACATATTGTACCAGTAGTTTTGGGGTGGGTTAGTAGTTTATATGCACCTTAAAATTTAGTGGTTCACCCAAGGTCTACCTAAGGAATCATGTTTTGCATACCTTCATCTTGCATTTGTGAAATAATATTCTTATCAACTTAAAAGAGATTTTATATGCAGTAGGTTAGTCTTTGGTTTAATAACAACCTTAGGGCCAAGCGCACATTGGATACTACTGCAGCACTTTCATTTTGTTTATCTTCAATTGTGATTAATCTTGTTAATGATACCTCTACGGACACCCTCCTGAGTCTAGTTCAGCCTGAAGTGAAGGAGAGAATATCCACTCAGCAATTAGTCTTCAATCACTCACTTATGTTGATAAACTGATCAATCCTCCTTAAGGATGGCATTTCCCTGGCCCTGAAGCGGACTGATTCCTCCAAGAGTGAGCAGTGATTTTAGGACCCAACAAAAGTCATTCAAATTTTGAATTGTCCTTGTAAAGATTATGCTTAGAATACAAACAAGAGAGAATGAATGCCACAGGGAGACACATTTGTAAGAGTAACAGAAGATGATCTCTCATAAATAATAAACAATGAAAGAATTTGAGGACATTTTTAGAATCCTAAAATTTCTGCATGTTGTATAACAAGACAAAGATCTCCAGAAATGACATGTTGATTGAATTGTTATTGTGATATGACCATATGACATTTACAGGTCATGTTCGATAGTTGAATTTCAATTACCCTGCAGACATTTCAATCATATAAGAAGAAACAATAATAATATCGAACTTACTAGTCCCTCCAAATTGACTCTGCTTTTCAACATGGTATTAGATTTCATGAAAATTAAGTTCTGAGTATCTTTTCTTTTCCTCCCTCGAGTGAAGGGTCGGAAGACAATTTAATTGCATGAATTTCAGAGTATCTTCTCTATGTCATTATTGTGCATATTAAGGACACGGTTTGTGGATAGACTGTATTGCAGATCAATACAATTCCAGTTTTAGCTTTAGAGTGTTGAATTTGGGCAGTGTCCTTTATTGCAGAAGATAAATTTAGGTGTGGGAATGGTATCACTATCAAATATAGCCAGAAACAAGTAGGTACCACGTGTAGATTTCTATCAGAATTAATCCTGCGGACATCATTTACAACTTGCAAGTTGTAAGTAATGTTCAGTTGCAAGTGATTAAGATGTTGTCAATTTCATAAAGTATCTATATAAGTTTATAACAGTTCTTGTATGGGGTGTTTGTCTTGAAAGGTCTGTCTGGAAACATCATTAATCAGGTTGTGTTTATGAAGTCTTCTAACTATCCTTGAAGACTTCTGCTTCTGTCTAAGAGTTGATTGCCGGTGATGAGCCTTGCATTAACCATACTGAATATCTGATAATGGGATGTAGAACAGATCGCCATTAATATTGAACAGTGAAGATCCATGGATAAACTGTTGTACAAATTCACATGCATAAAGCTATTTATCAAAACAATATGCAGACCACCAAAATTAAACAGTAGAGACAAACAAAAAAAATCCATCATTGCAGTGTGCAGCCAAAGATGATGTAGAACCTGATCCGTTGCATTTGACAGGTAGACAACATATGATCGGGTGCCTGAAGCAAATAAAGCACTACCAAGAAGAAAAAAAGGCATTATGGAAGTCGCCATCAAATTGCTAAGCCAGCAATTAAAGATAGAATAAGTAATTTGTTGATAGACAAGGGTTTTGTTGGGTTCCAAATTCATAGAACAAAAGTTAAAATGTGTATGGTTATATGGTCAAAATATTTTGTATTGGAATCAAGGTTAACAGAAAGAGGTGAAAGTGGATATCATAAGTAAAATGACTAATGAGTTGTTCATGATGTAAGTTGTTGTCACAAGCCTTCTACTCAGATATTCAAAGTCATATCAAAGACAAGTCTATTTGAGACATATTAAGTTGTACAATGCAATCTATATAAATTTTGTAAATTGACTGCTGTGAGCAGAAAGGCAATCGCATATCCAACATTACAAGAGTATTGGTTATAAGAGAACAATAGAGATGACAAAGCTTCTCAAAGAGAGCAAGGCGAATATTGGTGCAAGTGCAATCTGAAGGGTACTGAAAGTACCAGGATTTACTATTGTTGATTGATTTATCTCATATGAGACAAAATTGTACAAAGTCAAAACTCAAAGGGAGTCAGGAATAGTCAAGAAAGAAATTTTCAGAGTTTTATTTCCAGTATTACCAAGAAGAGTTTAGACTCTGGTGGTAGCAGATCAGAAGAGAGTTGTCTCTCCAAGCATTGCCAGAATAGAGTTTTTATCTTTTGAAGCAAAACAGTTGTCTCCAGCAAATTGTCAAAAGTTGTCTCCAGTTTGCTTAAGAGAATTATCACCCATTTTTACGAATGAAAAAAGACATAACCAGTTTATGACGAGAATAATCCCTCATGGTCAGTGGTGAGAATTGGCTTCTGCAGTTGCTGATGAGAATTGTTTCCAGTGCTCGTTGAAGAGAAGTATGTTGTTTTCAAAGTTGCACATTCACTCACAAAGAATTGCTACTTTGTTGTTGTCTTCAAAATCTTGCCTGGGGAAATTGTGCTGGAGTGCTCAGACTGCATATTCTAACAATGGCAAGTCAATTAAATGGTTAACTTGGTTCAACCATATGATGTTATTCTCAAGGTGTTTACTTGCTCTATGGATATATAACTACTAAAGCACAGTAAACTAGTTTATACATACATGATTGATTCCCATGAGAATAACATCGTAATTCAAAAGATATAACAGTTGTTTCTTTTATTCATCAATGCTCTCATACAAAATTGGTATAGGGATAACAGTTGTTTCTTTTATTCATCAATGCTCTCATACAAAATTGGGATAGGGAATAATTTCCTAGACAACACTGTCTCTTTTCCCAACTACAGCCCAAGTATATAAACTTGCCAACGGTACCCAAGGAATTCCAAACTTTGGCAACTACCCAAAACTAATTCAATCAACCAACGAGGCATAACTACACTTGACAGATAACTGAAGGTACAATATAACTAATGTAGCTGTAACTAATATATGTTTTAGCTTTCTACTGCAGCCCCCCCAAAAGAAACATTGTCTTCCAGCCGACATAAAGTAGGCTAAACCACCATTACTCAAGGGTTGGGTGAGAAGACATCCCTGGTTATGTAGACACTGAAGAGGAAGGAGACAAGTAATAAGAAGCAGCAGTGTGCAATTTGTAGACCTCTTCCATTCTTTGCTGCAAATGATGAGCTGCCAAGAGTTCCCTCTCCCGAGAAATTTTAAACATTTGTACTGCCTCCATGAGTTGAGTTTTCACCTTCTCTTTGGCAAGTCTCAATTCAGCAATTTCCCTGATCTTATTAGCAATTTCTCTATCCTTATCAACAATTTCTTTGTCTTTCTCAACAATTTCCTTTTCCTTGTTCACTATGTCAGTCTTTTCCAATTCTATGAGTTGAGTCTACTCTGCAAGCTGTGCTTGGAACCTAAGACTTTGATCATCTAGCTCTCTTAATTTCTAGAAATTATGCATGGACTCATCAATTCATGTTGCAATATTGTGATGTGTTGCTAATTCAGTTTGTAGCATGAGGTACAAAAAGTGAAATTTAGACTCAACAGAATACAGTACCTCTTTAGCTTTATCATCCAAAACACTAAAGGAAGGGGCCATTTGTGGACAATTCCAATTGTGCTTCATTTCAGGTACCTCTATGGTAGGCCAACCATGAGAGAAATATTTTAGTGAACTCTTCATAGCGCTCACCCTCAACAAAGTGTTGAATCCATCAAGCCTCTTGTAGAACCAAGGGAGAGTGATTGCTATCCAACTTCCTTGCAATATCAACAACCTCGCTCATGATGTGTGCCATTGGTTTAAGTCCTGTATATACCACTGAATGTTTTCAAGTGGGAATCATTGGAATCTAGTTTGGATAGCTGAATGGCGATTTCATCATCTCTACTATGGATTGGGCTACGTGACTCTTAATGCAATTGTTGAGCACTTTCCTGCAGCTATTGAAGACTACCCTCTTGCTGAAGAGTAGGGGAAGGGAGTGACTTAGTTTGCTGCTTTGTTTCCTGTGTAGGGAGCAACTGATTTCACTGCTTTGTTTCTTGTGTAGGGCTCAAGAGAGGATACTCTATGACATCAATGGGAGCTCCTAATAGACTCAGCCATTCATCGACTCAGCCACTCATCAATGTGTTGTGAGGCCTCCTTAGATAATTCTATAGGTGTAGTGTCCAAAGAGGGTTTTGCAGGTACAATGCCAGAGGGAGATGTAGTTATATCTATAATTTCTACTTCCTCATCCCCTTCACTAACACCTTCCTCTATGGGTTCTTCTTTAGAAGATGATTCAGTTTGTGTATATTTCCTCTTTCTTGTAGTGGTCTTGGCCCCCTCTCCTTTCCTTGTCATTACCTGTAAGCCCAAAGACTTCCATCTGAAAATAGGCCATAAAGGATCATACTCTATATCCGGCTAAAAAAAATTTGGTGCAACCAATGGTGTCTATGTATAAATTGCATCCAAGAACAATGCAATTGCATGTTGTGTCACATAAAAAGTTGTGTTTCAATGATAAGAACTCTTGAATTCCTACTAATAATATTTCTGCCCAATTATAAATTTCTCCCTTGTTGAGCCCAACCATGTATTCAACCATTCAAACAAGAATGTTTGAAGCCCATGTAGACCCCATTAACTTGCTCTTAATAAGATCTAGGATGCACTTACATTCATCATTTGCTAGATAACCTTTTCACAAGCCTCTATTTCCCTTACTCCAAATGTTTGTCTGTTCCTGCTTTGCGAGATTGTCCCTACAGAGTATTTAGATAACCGCTTCATTTTGGCTTTGACTAACATGTGTTGTAGGTTTCGACACTAAGATTCTTGAGAATGGGACCCCAAATACTCAACAAAAATCATCAAGAGTATATGTAATGGTCACTACAAAGTCCATATATTGCACAATAGATTTTTGCTCTTTTCTATTATAGATAACTACCATGCTAATTAGGTAAGGCCCAAATTCTTAGAAATTAGAATAAGGAACTTGTATTGCTTTGTCTACCTGAGCGGCCATTGGTGCAACTTTCATGGGTGATCTTCAAAACTATTTGCCCACCATGACTAGCATTTTGTGGTTGTCAAACTCTCCTAGGTGAGAGATTCTACAGTGTTTGTTCCATTCACTTATGGTTCTCTCTTTTTCCCTTTTCCTTTCATTTTTTTGCTAATACTTTCCCTACTGTGCCAATATTCTCTTTTTCAATGGCCTTTTCTATACTTGTTTTTAGGATTTTTGGTCTATAAATAGAAGAGCTACTTGTTAATTCACTGTCTACAACTATCTTTTTCCCTTTTCCTACCATGCTTTCTACTTTTTGAACTTCTTGAACTACAAAGTCTTAGGATAATTGTTTTGTTGACTCCTTATGACCACAATTAAATTTAAATTCTTGGGACTCAAATAAGTAATTATTCCAACCAACTGCTGATACTGATTGCAAAAAATATATACCTGAGACTTGTATAGTAATTGGCAGTGGAGGCTATTCTATAATCTAAGACTTCTCAACTTCAAACAATTGATACAAGATCCAAATGACAGTTCGTACAATGATAAGGTTTGATTGCAAGGAACGAAATTTAGAGAAATCAAATTATACGAAAGTGAAGGTATAAACTAACCATACAATGTAGGTAAAAGTAGGTCATATAGCGGATAGTTTCTGTTTTGCCAAGAAAACAATAGAGTAAGGAGATTGTATTGTTGGAAGTGTGAACCATGTGGAAAAATTAGAGAATTGAGAGAGGGGAGGACATACAATAGCAAGAGTATAGTGTATGGTTGCAAAGAAAAGTTGTACCATACCTAGAGCATTGACAAGAGCCATCAGCTTAGTGAAAATCCTAAATGATGCAATTTGTATGATTGAGAAGCATACACCAAAGTAAGGTGAATGTATCCACCATTTTCCATATAGCTTAATGCATCTCGCAAGTGGACCAAACAAACTTTGGTTAAGTGTGTGTGTGTTCTTGATAATGCACTTCCACTAATTTCTTCATCCTTGTCTATAATGTTCTCATTCAATTCTCTATCTCCCATCTCATCCCAATCTATCATATTGACCGCTATTTGGGCTTCTTTTCTCACCTTATATGTTTTCACATCCTTTATCAAGGTTCCATCTAAATTTTCTAGACTTATGAACCCTTTTGCTAATATTTCTCTAATTTTGAATGGTGCTAGCCACATGACTTTAAACTTACCTAGTTTGATTTCATTACAACTGTTATATTGTAATACTAATTGTTCAAGATTGAAGTTCATTCTTCAAAGATGTTTGTCGTGCCAATATTTTTTCCTCCTTTGCATTACTTTGGTTGTGCATTGTGCCATAATTCTTTGTTTGTCTAGCTTGTTCAAGTGAAGGAATCATTCTTTGAGACTATCCTTGTCAACTAGTCTATTTTCTAAAGCAATCCTTAAACTAGGAACCATATATTCCATAGGTACCATTGCCTCTCAACCATTCATTAGTTGGAAAGATGTATATCTAATAATTACCTTAAATGTTATTCGATAGGCTCATAGTATTGCAAGTAGCTTTTCTTCCCAATCCGTACCTTCAATCAAGCAAGATTTGTACTTTACTCGTTGACTCTGCTTGGTCATTTTCTCTCGAGTAGTATGGGCTAGAGAAGGCATGGAAGATCTGTAATTCACTAATCATTAATTGAATCACATGATTCACAAAAATGTCTATCACTACTTATCTATATTGGGATCCCAAACCTTGTAATTATCTGCTCGTAGATAACCTTGTCGTACTTAATGTTATATTGTTTGGTAAGGCTCTCACTTCTTCCCACTTTGTTAGGTACTTTACTACCACTATGATGTATCTACATCTATGTAATTGACTAAACTTGAGTGGACCTATGAAGTCCAATGCCCACCGTTCAAACAATTATTGTGGCTAAGAGGGTAAGGGTAGCATGAAATCACTTTTTAGTGGCTTCCCTACTCTCTAGCATGTATCGCATCCAACTACCCACTCCCTTGCATCTATATGGAGTGTTGGCCATCACAAACCAGCTAAGAGAACTTTCCTTGTAGTAGCATTCGGTCCCATATCACTACCTGCAAATCCTTCGTGTGCCTCTTCCAACACACCTCTTACTTCTTCCCACATCACATATCTTCTCAAGATGAGGTTGAGGCCCATTTTATACAAGAGTCCATTGATTAGTTGAAATTTTTTGCTTTTGAATGCCAGTTTCCTTCTTTCTCCTAGTGGCATATCCTTTGGGAATGATGATGTTGAAAGGTATTATCTAACGCTCTTGTACCATGGTGGTATTGCAATTATATGGAATAAATGAGTGTTCAAGAAATCTTCATGTACACCTTCAAGGGGTTCTCCTAACTTCATTCTTGAGAATTGATCTTCAATGACATGACTTTTTCCTAGCCAAACAATGATTGAGAAAATAAATTCCTAAAGCACTAGTAGCCATCTAGTTTTTCAGCCTTGGATAATCCGTTTGTTTGCCAAGTACATCAATGCCTAATAGTCCACACAAAATGTGAATGGAGTTGCCAATAGATAGTGTTGAAACTTCTGCACTAAGTAGACCATGCCAAATGCTTCTCTCTCTATGGTGGTATAATTGCATTATGCACTTGACAATGATTGACTTGCAAGGAATACTAGGCGATCAAGCCCTTGAGGCCCAACTTCTGCTAGTGTGGCTCCAATAGCAAAGTTAGTGGCATCCACATAAGCATGAAACTCTTTATTTGAGTTGGGGGAGCTAATAAGTCATACCTTTAGTCCATCGAAGGCTTTTTCTTGCTCCTCCAACCATGTGAATGCCAACCCTTTCCTTGTGAGCACATCCATTGGATGTGAAACTTGAGCAAAGTTTTTGATAAATCAACAATAGTAGCCGACATGGCTTAGAAATGATCTTACTCCTATTATGTCTTTTGGGGCTTCCATCTCAACAATTACCCTTATTTTGTCAAGATCAATTTTCAATCCAGCCCTACAAACAATATGTCTGAGGAGTTTTCCTTGCGGTAACATGAAACAACACTTCTTTGAATTTAAGGCTAGTTGTGTTGATCTAGATCATTCCATACACTCAACTAAAGCCTTTAGATGTGTTTCCTAGTTGCTATAAATTGATCATTCATCTAGGAAGGCCTTAAAATTTCCTATAGACATTTTATCAAAGATATGTAGGATTTTTCTGTAGAACTTTGCAAGAGTGTCGCATAGTTCGAACAACATTCTATCATAGGCATGTACTCCATCTTCTACTACGAAAGTAGTCATTAGTTTGCCTTCTTTGGTAATACTTATCTGATTGTAATCGAAGAATCCATCCATAAAGGAGTATATCTCATGTCCTGCTACTTCAAAAATAGGTTATGTGAATTGGATTGTAAATAGATCCTCAATAGTCACCACATTAAGGCTTTGGATGTCCACACATATTTAGATTTTCTCTTATTTCCTTCTTCAATGAGATGACTATGGGTGATACCTAGTCACTAGTTTCCACTTTGAATTTATTTTCTTGAACCTTTGCTGCATAGTTTTGATTCATCCTATAAGGTCTTTTTCTTACTGGTTGTGCTCTAGGAATTAAAGGGATTTGGTGGACACATAATTTTGGTGGTACTCCTTTAAGGTCCTTGTAAGTCCATGCAAAGCCATCTTTATATCTTAGGAAATTTTGAATGTTGTAGTCTTTAGCACTAGATGCCAATCGTCACTAACCATCATGACTTTTGAACTTTCTTCTTCTCCCAAATTTACTTTCCTAGTTGTAGATTCTTCATCTTATATCTTTATTACATTCAAATTATATGTAGGCATGTCATCTAGTCTTGCATTTCCTAACTTGTATTCCTCATACTCTAGTGGAAATGTATGAGTCGTTCGTGTCAAATGGTCCTCTTGCACATTTTCCTTACCTTTCTCATCCTCCTCAATTTCCATGATTTGTATCATGTTACATTTTGGCTTAAACAACTCATAATCTTCTAATTGTCAATGGAATAGTTCGTTGAGGGAACTTGTTTTATCTTCAGAGCGATATTACAAATATAAGACTCTCTCATCACTTGGCTCTATAGGACCCTTCTCTTCTTCTACCCAAGCTTCTTGAATCTAAGGAAGCTACTTCCTCATTGACAACCTCGTTTCTCAAATCTATTACATACTTTGTTCCCTTGTTTTCAATAAATATTATGTTCTTCCTCCAATTGTGGTCAGCTTTGGCTGCTATCAACCATCCCCAACCCAACAATGCATCATATGCCTTTTTATGTAAGGAAATAACTACAACATTCAAGAGTAATGATTGAGTTCCTATTAGTACCTTTTGGGCCACTAGGACCCCTAGCACTTTAATTCCTTGTTGATCAACTCCCGCCAATTGGAAGGTTGGTGGCCAGATGGTAGGCTTACTAAGGCTCTTCCACGTATCTTTGGGAACTACGTTCACTCTCGATCCTCCATCAATGATTATGTTAAGATTATTTCCAGGAATCTCTATAAGTTCTACGACAAGTTTCTTCGCCACATTAGTCGTCAACAACATGGGGTCTATTACTTGATCATTGTGCAAAGGGGGTTCCACTATTAAATCTTCGCCCTTTTTCTGTTTCATTCTTCCTTCTCTTTGGTTACTATCTATTGTGGTAGCAATTGTAGTCCTTAATTGTAGCATGCTTTGCAAAAGATCTGTTATTTTGATGGGTATGGTAGTTTGCAATACTTGCCTTACAATATTTTTATTTGACTTGAGCCTTATGGAAGTACTTGCATTTCCATCCAAGTACTGTCATTCTCTTGTCATAGCTTGTTCTACTTATACTTTTGCTTCATGGAGTCTTTCTTTCTCTATAAATGGGTCTAGATATACTACCTTTTTGGATTGTGCTCGTGTAACTACTAGAACTTCATTATTTTGCTACTCTATATCAATCATGTTGATGGTAGCTTTTTGTTTAGCATAGTCGATATCTTAATGGTCTCCTAATCCACACCATTTGCACAAGACTCCCACTTTGTTTTAATTGCTTTGGAAATCTCTAGCGAAGTGCCCCCACTCATTGCATTGTCTATAATGTATAATAGGGTGTCCTTTTGAGTCATATTGTATCTAGCTTCTACTTCCACTATTATTTTTATTGAATCTATTATTATTAGATCTTCTATCTTGATATCCACCTGAGGATGCATTGTTATTATTTTGTTGCTTTGGCAGTGTACTTGGTGGAATGGACTACTCGCCTTGCATGAAGAGTACTTGTGTACTCCTAGTTTTCAAATTATATGGGCATTCTTTAATTGAGTGAACTAGGATTTGACAAATATCACAAATTAATTTCTTCAAACAATTTGTTTTAATATGTCATTCACATTTGCATTATGTGCACTAAAGTTCTTTGCTTTATGTACTGGTTTCTTTTTCTACTTTCATTTCATTCATCATCCACATCATATATCTTTTCAAGGCTTATACGGTTCTTGATTCATTCTTGCTAATATCATCCAACCTTTCTTCATCATCCACATCACATATCTTTTCAAGGCTTGCACAGTTCTTGATTCGTTCTTTCTACTATCATCCAACCTTTCATCGTTATCCTTAGTTTTCCTTTTTCCATGGAAAGACATTTTGTCTTCACTCTCTATATCCATGACCCAAATGTAGGCTCTTGTATAAGAAGAGGGTGGAACTACCTTCACCTTCTTTTGCAAAGAGGGAATGAGCCCTTTGATGAAGCATCTCTTCTTGAGACTGCCAATTGGTTCCTTTTCTAACTTTACTCAAAGTTCCTTGAGCTTATGATTATAGGCTTTGACATTATCATGTTCTCCTTGCTTCATGTTATAAATTTCCACTACAATTTCATTATTGTCACACAATAATTTGAATTCCTCTTCAAAAAAAAATCAATCTTTCCCAAGAAGTTTTAGGTGTTGGGTTGATCGTTGTGTACCAATCTATAGCTATGACCCTTAGAGTTGCTAGGAAGGACTGTAGCTAATAAGATCTATTGTCCTGACCATTTGTTGTCCAAATCATCTCACAAGTTTTACAATGCCTTGGAGGATCTTCTAACCCATTACCTATGAATTTCAGCAAATTTTGTCTTTTGATACTAGGACTTGATGGGGTAGTCACCATATTTCTGTCCTAATGAAACCTCAATGCCCAAAACCTTACTTACTAGGAAGTTTTGATTCAATCACTCTAGTGCTTCTCTAGCACTCTCGATTGTATGAAAATCCTCAACTCTTCCTACTTCCTTGTTCCACACACTTGAGTTGCCTTCAATACACCTTTGGCCTACGAGTTTTAGGCTCACATCTTTCAATCACCAATTCTTTCTCTTTGTCAATCAGCAAATTTTTTATACCTCGGATGTTACTTTCATAAGCTTTTGGTAATGGGTTTTTAGATTCTATCTCCCATTCTTATTCATCTACTAGTTGATGTTATATTGGTTTTTCTACTTGGTGGAAAGATCAATCCACATTTCACTAGGCAATGGAAAATGCCTCACTATCTCTTCCCACCGTGCACTTGTATGGTTTCTTGTAGTGGAAGTGTTTTTGTTTTCTTGACTAAGGCTTCGACTTTGACTTACACCAACTTCAACTCTATTCTCGAGATGGGCTCTGTTAGGGTTAGAGATGGCAGATATCTAACAATTAAATGCAGATCTATATAATAAACAGAGAAACTAAAACACACACAAAATCATAAACACAAAGAATTTAACGTGGTTCACCCAATCCGGGCTACATCCACCAAACCGCAGCCATCCAATACTTTTATTATCCAAAGTAAAACCTATTACAATCTTGAATAATCAAGCCATCATCCCTGAAATACCCATCCAACCCCTTTTATCAAGCTTAGAAGCTTCCAGATTTTGGGTTCTACAAAATTGGATTTTTCCTTTTTCATTGATTTTTCCCTTTTTCGGTGATCACGAGAAAAAGTAGGAAGAAAAAAAATTTCGAGGGCTACCGCCCCCAAACCTCCACCCGAGGCCCGGCCCGACCCCAAACCCCAGCAAGGATAGGGGCTAGAGTGTACAGTATACCATGGGCTATACAGTATAGCATGATCAGTCGCCACATACCAACAGGCTCTGACTTGAGACTTGTACAGTTATATCTTCTTCAGCTACTTTTCTTAGCCTTCTTCATTCTCTTTGTTCTACAATCCTAAAGGATCACCTCACCTCTTGTTTTGTTATTTGACCACTTTTTGGTGTCTTGTGATTCTTGTTTGGGTATAAGGGCATTAATTTTGGGAGATCCAATGCGGATCTATATTTCTTTCTTCTTCCTCTTGTCTGCTTCTATCCTCGTAGTGTTGTCTTATTTGTTGTCTCTGTACTTCATAATCCCATTCAGCATGTGTCTTAGAGTATTAAGAGATGTCTTGCAAGGAGTTTTAGCATACGATTGAGAAGTATGTCTACTTCTTTGCTTACTCTCAAATTATCACAAATGACCTCTTGAGGGATTTGCTTCCATTCGTCTCCCTTCCATATGTGTTCTTTCATTGATATATCCCATAGGTTTACAAAGTCTTTTGTGAGTTCATCTTCTCTTTCTTGATTAGACTATACAGATTCTTCAACCAGCTATCCCATTATATGGCCATTTTAACCAAACTTCTTTGAAGGCAACGACACAAATGTTTACTTGCTCTATGGATATACAATTACTAAAGCACAATAAATTGGTTTATACAAACATAATTGATTCAATGAGAATAGCATGCTAATTCAGAAGATATAACAGTTGTTTCTTTTACTCATCATTGCTCTCATAAAAAATTGGGATAGGGAATAATTTCCAACACAGTCCCTTTTCCCAACTAATGGACAAGTATATCAACTTGCCCATGGTTGCCAAGGAATTCCAACTGCCAATAACTACCCAAAACTAATTCAATCAAACAACAAGACATAACTACACTTGCCATATAACTATAGGCACAATATAACTAGTGTAAATATAACTAATATATGTTTTAGCTATCTTCACAGGGTAATTTTGTTGCAATTCCATTTTCCAAAGTAAAATCTCAACTTGTATTTTTGTGCAATGCACACTTGTTGAATGAGACTCTTAAGTGTATAGGCACCATGTTTAATTTAAATACAGAATGCTTGAGTTATAGTACATTCGATGTTTCTGCAGTTTAACTGATGAGAACCCAGATATATGGTTGGTTATAGGGCTTCACAAAAGATTGGACACATATGGCTTGGGTTTACATACTTGTAACCATGATGTACTAGTCTCGTATATTCTTCCTTGCTAATCAATGCAAAGCCCTATCTTTCTCTGCTTTCCTAATCTATGCATTATGTGTACTTCACTCTTTCTGCAATATGCACAGTGAATAAGTATTTTCCTTCTTTATTGTATCTTTTGCTATAGATTGGTTTGTTTATGTAATGAATTAGATTACAAACTACAATTTTAATGTTATTCTTTTTGTAACAGATTGATCAACAGAGCTAACAGTTACTCTCCACCCTCTCTGATTTTAATTTTTCAAAAGTGCTGTTCAAATTTATTCTAAAATTTCACATAAATAAAGTGGCCACGTATCCTAAATCATCCATAGTATAACTAGGATGCCCGGCTGCTTGTATTTATCATTTATCTGAAATAATAAAGTAGATTTGACCACAAACATGTAGAAAGAAAATAAAAATCATACCCATTGGAAGGCAACAGCAGTGCGGAGTAATGTGCCCAAGTTACCAGGATCCTGTAATCATTTAAAATATTGTCAAGGCATGATCATTATTTTGTAGTGCAATCAACACTAATTGAATTAAAAGAGATTAATGTACTATTAAAGAGCTGTGCACATTTTTATCTAGAGACTTTTTCTTTTAAGTAAAGATGAAAATATTTATAAAAGAAAAAAAAATTACATATTTGAATAATCCCTTGGCCATGGACAGGCAAAATGGTGATGTAAACCAACAGATGTGAGATTATATTTTCAAAGTTTCCTTCTCAGCACAAATACAAAAACCAGTTAGGACAGTTTACCTATTCAAGACAACAAAAATGCACTAGTTTTAATGCAGTTAGGAAGGCATGGTGGTCAATAGTCTCATGTCTTTTCTCTCAGCCTGCTCAAAATTGAAGTCCTCAACAGTATGAATGAGAACCTGTGCTATGCTTTGAGGGCTGAATAAATGAGAAAATGCATTTAAGACAACATAAGATAGAATAAGATATAGGGTCCTGTAAGCCGCTGCTAAATTCAGTGAAAAATTCCTTCCCTGACCTGCAAGTCCATTCAGAAACCGGTTGGATGGATGGAGGACAAGGTTCAGGATGGCTGTTAGTTGTTACCATATCCATATGGCTCGATTTGTTTGATTTGGCAAAGGCCAGTCACCTGTCATTTTGGAGGGGACATTGTGTAGCCCCTTTCTTGTATCAATTCAGCATACGTTCTTTCAGCAGCCCTATAAAGAACATCTTTAATATATGCAATACAGTGCTCCTGATATTGATTTAAGCCACCAAGAGTTCCTTGCTCACCACCAGATGAAGAATATGCTTATGGAGAACAAAGGCATTATGCCCATTTTCCTTGATTACTTCGGCCATACCTTGAATGACGACTTCCAGACTTTTGATAGAAATAAAAATAGAGTGGACAGTGGTTATAGGATTAGGTTGCAGTTGAGGATGGTGATCACCCCAAGTTGAGAGCGGTTGATTATGATTTTATTGTTGCTGTGAATGGTGACCAAGAACCCATTGTACAAGGGGACCTCTGACCATAACTCAAACCCTTTAGATTCGCAAAGTCTTTAGTGAACCATGCTAGTAATATAAAAGTTGGAAGTGTAAGTTGAAGACTGAGGAGCATAATGATGATTTCAAAAGAGAAAGCGAGGAAAGGGGGAAAGTGCTGTCATGGTTAAAGAAATTAAGAGTTGTGTTCAGCTCAGCAAGGGTGTTGACATGCAGGCATGGAGCTCATAGTGCAAAAGGTGGACAAGAGAGTTTAGATTGGATCTAATTTTTATGAGGAAAGCCCCTATTTTGGAGAGGGGAAACTGTTGATCTTGAGCAGCTTCGGGCTCAATTCTTCCAGCCTCAAATGAAGACATAAATGGCAACATTTAATCTCTAAAGATGGCCGACCTTCCTTGTAATCAATATTTATTATTTGTAATTATGTTTTCTTTGGTGGCCGACCTAGTTATTATTTGGAATTATATTTTTCTTTCGATGGCCGACCTACTTATTGAAGAGGTGCGACCTCTCTTGCAACAATGTATATATAGGCGGTCATTTCCTCACATTCAAGCATCAAGCAAGTTCGATCTCCTTCCTCATTCAAGTGCGAACTCTTCAAGAGAGAAGTGCGAATTATTCTAAGTGCAGATTGTGAAGTTTCTAAGTGCAGATTGAAGATCAAGTAAGAGCAGATTGCTTGTTTGTTCTACAGCCATTGCTGGTGCTGAATATTGGCCTTGTGTGTGGCCTCATTGTAAAGAGACTTGTTGCCATTACTTATATATATAAGAGATATATTTGTTGCTGGGTTTTTCTCCCTCAAGAGGAGGGTTTTCCCAGGGTATCTGCTGTGTTTTGTGTCTGATTTTGAAATTAATTTTCTGTACATCACATCTGATCATAAAACTAACAGAAACGTGTACCTAAGAAGGGAAAATGCCTTTAACTTGTCCAGTTTGCTTTCAGATTGTTGATGAGGATTGGGAAACATGAGTACATCTTCATTATCAATGAATATGGAACCTTGATCTTAGTTGTCTCCCATAGCAACATCCCAATGATCATTGCTTGAAATGAGTTAAAGTAATACAACATGTTATCTCTAGCTTTGGGTTTTCTCTTATACACTTCAATGTCCCTTTTCTTTTCAAGATTGTGGTGGTATTCCCAATATCCCTGACACTTCCTTATAACCTTTGCCAAGAGATGAGGACTTTGTCTGACAACCATGGCCATCATATCGACACTTTGGTGCACATTATTAGGATCCTTGAAAAAAAATCTGATGACAATATTGTAATGCCAGTAAGAGAAGCTCTGGAGCACAAATCTCAAGATTACTTTTGGCCAAGGCTGCACCCATATTGCTTGGATTAGACCTCAACTAGCATGTATATGCTCTCAAGTAAGTAAATCTATTTTTGTTAAGTACTAATTTACTATGTTCCACAAAGTTTCCTAGACAGGGCAACAAGGACGGGAGGGCATTGTTTTTGGGATGGCTGGTACAAAAGGCCATTTTTAGGGGACAAGTAGCAATTAAAAAAATAGGGAAATTTTTAAAAATAGGAAATTTCAAATATTCATATGATAGCATTGATAAGGTATTCACCACATTCATTATATAACCATATTATGAAACATTAGAGCTTGATATCACAACCCTAATTGTGACCTGGCCCTAAATTTTGTAATGACAAGCTTGTTTATATGCTCATCTGAATATGAAACCTAACTATCATAACATTCAGCCCTAAATTTCTACAATGATATCCTTGCATGTTTGTTATCTGGATGTAAAACCAACTGCTTTATCTAGTTGTTTAAAGTAATTGTTTTTGATTAAAGGGTAAAACAGTTTTTGAAGGGACCCAAAATCCTACTTACAAAATGCTGCTAGAAGAAAAAGCACAGCCAAACAACAGCCAACGAAAAGAGGAAAAATAGCTAAAAGCGAGAAAACAAAAGGCTTCTACTTCATCTTCTTCAGTGTATCAGCTACTTCCAACTCCTGGCTTATAAGTTCTGGTGCAAATTTGAAAGGCCTGGAAACTCTTTCTTTTCTTCATCAAACAATTTCTTTTTGCTACCTCTAGTCTGAAAGCTCGGACCCTTAGCGTCGCTCTACATCATCTACTTTACCTTATCCTTATTACTCTATTCCTCACTCCTTTTCCTTGCAGATAACAACTTGCTCTTCTTTCAGCTCCTTAAGTTTTTCACTTAAAATTCTAATGCCCTCCGTGTTATTTTGAATGGTACAATGGCTGATTTTCAATATTTTTCCAAAATCTAATTAATATCCTGGATTTTCTCCTCCAGGCCTATAACTCTTATCTCATAATCATTTTTCAAATCATTAATAGTTTTCACCATATCATTCATCCTGGCCTTCACCTCACTATACCCTGGCTCATGCCTATCCCTTTCCTCATTAGAACTTTTTTCTTGCAAAGCTCTGATTTTGACATTGATTTTGTTTATTTCCAAAAGAAAGATTTAAACGATTTAAATTGATATGTTACCCCTTCTCTCACCAGGCCCAAGACATCATATATTTCATCCCTGTTTGCATGAAGATAGGTGAAGTCCTCAGGAATATCAGGGCTAGTATCAATTCCCTAACCATCCATGTCGTTGCCCACATTTGGCAAAGGGTTCTTACCAATCTTCTTATCCACAACTTCTCCTTCCCTTTGTCTCTTCCACCATCCTTCGTTTTCTGATTCTGCATTCCCACAATTCTTGTATTTTCCCCCTCGGTCTAGGATCCATCAAACCAAGAAATCTGCATTTTGGCTTTCTTCTTTGGGGTTTTCTTCTACCCAATGCTCTACTATTTTTTAGGGTTGTCCTCTTGAGGTGGCAAAGAGTATATTTCGATAGAGGCTTCCCTGTCATCCTCTTCTACCCACTCTTCATCATCTTTTTCCTCGCTAGTGTCAAAGCTCATGTCCAAATAATGGACAACTATGGGTTTTTGTTTCCTTTTCACATTAAACTTTCCCTTAGAATCAATCTTAGGTACTTGAGCTTTCATAAACTCCATTATTAATAAAATAAACCCTTCATGCAGCACAAGGAGCTTAGGGTTTTTGCAAAGCTCCTTAATTGCACAATCCATAGAAGCTAAAAGAAAATAAGGAAAGGAAGTTAACATTTTATGGCAAAAATGATTAAAAAAAATAAAGCGCGCACCATAGATACTAGTAAATCTACTGTCGAGGGTAATGTACCTCATGATGACTTTTGTGACCTCTACCCATATAGGTTTAATTGATAGGCGATCAAAACCCCAAGATGAGAGCTTGACCAACTTGCTACATTCCCTCCCCTTGAAGAACTGGTTTAAGGCCTCATCATTTGCCTTTCTATCCCCGAAGAATTTTCTCTCTTGCATGAAGAGGCCTGTGATTTGGGCAATCACATCTTCATTAATAACCAGCTCCCTCCCAAACGCATTCAACGTTTTATTCTTCTAGCCTTTAATGAACGTTTTGGTAGCTTCAAGATCATGGTCATGAAGCTTTTCCATGTAGGGAACCAAAACCCCATCCTCAACAATCTTCCAAACCTTTTGGTTTTTGCGAACCCCATCACAAGACAAGGGCTCCACTCGGCTCCTTTCCCCGCCCGTATCAACCACATTGTTATTGCTTTTGTTCTAGCTTCCACAAAACAAACCAAGATTGTAATTTCTCTTGCAACACCAGTCGAAAAAAAGGAGGAAGACAATCGAAGCACCCAAAAAGTGTGTGAGGTGTCCTATAATCATCATAGGCTCATAGCAACATCCAATTGTCCCTTAATAACCTTGTTGGCATTCATGGTGTATGATGGAATGAGCCTCAATAGAGAAGGTATCATGCCTATCCCATTGTTTTCTTAAGTGACAATTAACACCCATTTAGCAAACACATCAGCCACCGTCTTCCCCTTGCAGTATATATGAGATATAATTATCTCATTGAAGGTTTTGATCATGCTAAGGAAATCCCTAATGAATGTTTCAATAGGACTTTGCTCCTATTCAAGGCATTGAATTATGTTGAATGAATCCCCTTCAAACCAAACTTTTTTATAGCCCTTAGAATGAGCTAATTTTAGTCCATTGTAGGCTGTCGCAGCTTCAGCATAGTGGTTAGTATGGGTACCCAAAGGGAGTGCCACTGTTGAAATAAACCTACCTTTATCATCTCTTAACACTCCCCCACTTCCAACCGGCCCAAGGTTTCCCTTGGCCTTAAAGTAACGTTATAATAATTTGAAGAATGAGGTTAATTATGGTACTTATAAATGTAATTATGTAATTACATATATGGCCTATGTGATTTAATTTTTTTTTTTAAGTTAGTTCAGATTTTTATTTTAAAAGTGGACTAACATTATTCCTACCATTCGAGTGTGATAGGACAGTTACAACACTCTCGCCAAGAGAGAGAGTATCATTGGGAAGAAGAGTAGTCATCCTAGGGCAATATGGGTGAGAGTTGCACACACAAGCATGTAGTGTCATTCTTGGGTTTGCATACTACATTAGAAAAAGTAATAACAAAATGTCTTAATTATTTAAATATTTTAATTTATCAAATTAAATAAAAAATTAAAATTATTATTATTATTAAATAAAAATAATAATAATAATAAAGGAATAGAGTATTATTAACAAAAATAATTCTAATATTATAAATTATACTATATATAATCTAAAGAAAATTTTAAATCATTTTGTTTTTTTAAAAAGGGGGAAAGAGAAGGTGGGCCCAAATCAAGGAAATAATGAATAAGGAATTTTGGGGTTAATCCCATTGTGCGACGGTAAAGTGGTGGTATTGTTGTGGACACCAAGGTTCAAATCCCCGTCGGGCTATTGTGATTGCAAGCCTTATGCCCTTGCCAATCCAATGTGTTCACAGATTTGAACCTTATCATTAATGTTGTACGCGCTTGTGCCAAAGTGATGTGCTCCAGATTATCCTCCAAACCCCTACTAGGCTAGTGTGCTCGCAGGTACTCACACTCTCTACCCCCACTGGGCTACTGTGCTCACGGTTTTGGATGATTCATGTTGAAGTTGTGCGTTAATGTCAGGGATGAGGTCCTGTTGTGACCTTTTTCACACATCGCCCCATTCAAATGGAGACCCCTAATTTTTGCTCCATTCTAGTCTTTTTGGCTTTGGTTTTTGGTCTCTCTCTCTGTCTATCTCTTTTCTATGGTCTACTTTCTGGGATTCCTCCGCCGTTGAGCTTAAAATGCGAAAATTCTGGCCAAGTTTGAAATTAGGGTTTTGAGCCTTTCCAACCAATTTGAGGTCGAATAGGGTGAATAAATTGAAAATTGAACTTAACGTTCTTGTCAGTATGCTTCCAGCAGGCTCTCAGCAAAAATTTATTAGATTCTGAGGTACTTACTATTTTTAGTAAGTGTGAGATTACAGGCGATTCGTCAACATTTTCGAGATTCCGACAGTCACACCACACTCAGAGTATATCAGACTGCTTGCATGCCAAATTTGAGCGAAAACAGACGACTTACTATTTTTAGCAGTCCGGCTTCCGAAGCAAATTTCAGGGTGCAGATGCAGAGATTTTCTTTGCATGTTGGCATTTTCCTTCTGGGTTTTTCGAGACCTTCGCAATGATATAACATGCAAGACGAGATGACCACTTTCAGAATTCAGCCTTCTGAGGCTATTTTTAGGGTTTGCATGTCAGGGTTTCTTTTGCATGTCGGGTGATTCGATGGGTTTTGAGCCGCGATGGTGTGACATGCAAATGGAATTCTCACTCAGTAAGGAACTTGCTATTTTTAGAAACGTTGAAGGCAAACAGAGAGGGCAGAGTTCATTTGATTGCATGCATTAGGGTTTCCAGCTTCGGAGCCTAAAAATAGGCATCAAAAGTCAAAATTTGCGAAAACCAGTGTAAACCACCGCGATCAGCGTTCTTCAGGCTATCTGTTGGTAAAATTTTGGTCAAACGGAGCACTTACTATTTATAGTAAGTCAATTTGGAAACTGGCTAAAAATAGTAAATCAGCTACATGCGTCAGTGTCAGCCAGCAAGTCACGTGGTGAGGAGCGCCTCATCAAAATTTCAACTCGATCGGAGCATGGGAGCTATTAGAAACATGAGGTTACTATTTATAGTAAACCACCTTCAGAAGCGGGCTAAAAATAGCAGGTCAGCTAAAAACGGCAGTGTTGACAGGTCAATGAAGCTATGAGGATGCTACGTTCAAAATTTCAAGTTGATCTGAGTTTCAGAAGTGCAAAAATGAGAAGGCTTACTATAAATAGCAGGGCACGTAAGCTAGCGAAAGATGATGAAAATTTGTCTAAGTCTGGAACTTCATCCAGTATGCAAAAGGAAATGCGCCCAGCTAGTAAGGAGGCATAAAAAATTCTATGGAGTTTCATCCTTCACCAAAGGTAAAATGCGCCCAAAGCTGGAGTGGTCAAAGAAAAGTCAACATGTTACATCCTCCACACATGCCAAAATGCGCCCTCAAGGAAACGCTGGAGCTCAAAATTTTTCTAAGTAAGAAGTTTATCCTCCTTCATGGCTAAAATGCGCCCAAGGGAGAGAAAGGTCAAAGAAGTCAAAGATATTCATCCTTCAGCATAGGCTGAATGCGCCCACATGACAGCAAGATGCTAAAAATTTTCTAAGGGAAGAAACTCGTCCTCCACCCTAGGCTAAATGCGCCCAAATCAGGGCATGTAAGGACAAAAGCTAATGCGTTGGAGAAGATTCCACCTTTCAGCAAGCTGAAATGCGCCTAAAAAAGAATAAGTCAAAGGGGTCAACACTATTCGTCCTCCTCCTACATGAAAATGCGCCCAAAGCATGGCAAGTAAAGACAAAATAAGGAAGTCAAGGTGGCGCTTGAAGTTTCATTCCTCTTGACATGCTCAAATGCGCCAAGATTGAGGTGTAAAAGGTAAGTAAATAAAGTAAAAGGGTGAGAAAATTTCCTAAGGCGTGTGGGGTGAAAACAAAATATTGGGCGTGATTTTTGATTTTTTTCTCTCAAGTGTGCTGGGCGCCTAAAGTTATAAAGAGTGAAAATTTTCTAAGGCGTGATTTTCCTCTTCAAGTATAAAGGTGGTGAGTGATGGAAAATAAAATTGCTAGGCGTATCCTCTTGCATATGCCATATGCGCCTAAAAGTGTTGAGGGTGAGATGACAAGTGCAAGGCGTTGAAATTTAACATATCCTCCATGAAGTGTGATGTGCGCCATGCAAGGTGTGAAGTAAAGGGGAGGTAAATATTGTTGGGCGTTTGAAAAATACTCACCTTCAAGTGTGATGCTAGGCGTGTGAAGTGGTGAAAATGCTAGGCGTGGTATAAGATGATGTGATGAAGATTTTTCCTAAGATATTGAAGCTTCAAGTGAAGATATTTTCTAAGTGTGAAATAAAATATGAGGTGAAACAAATTGCTAGGCGTTGGGATTACAAAATAATGAATTTTTCCTAAGGCAGTGAAGATGTTGGAAGTCAAAATGGCGCGCTTGCAGGAGGATCTACTAAGTGGAATAAATTTTTATTTTTTTTTTCACAGGCAAAGTTGATCGAGCTGGATATAAAATTTTCTAAGGCAAAATTTCCAAGATGATTTAAAACTTTTCTAAGGCACAAAATATTTTCTCCCTTAGAAAAATGCTCAAGTCTGGAGAGGTGATAGAATTTTTCTTGAAGCACAGATGAGTCGCCTGAGGTGAAGTCGGTGAATGCCAGCTGCACGGGTTGATAAAAAATTTCCAAGTCAGAGCAAAATTCTCAGAGGGGATCGAAGAACGAGAACTAAATTGTTGAAAATTATTTTTCCAAGGTTCAAAATTCCAGAAAATTAAATGAACCCGTTCGTTGGGTACCCATGGGTTCGATGCGTTCTGGAGAAAATTTTCTTCTGGGTATCGAAGATTGCCGATGAGGGGTTGATTTCAAGGTCTTCCACAGCTTATTGAGGATTCTGGGATGAAGATTTTAAGTGGGGACCAGGTTGATGAGTTTTCCTAAGGGAAACTTGAAAATTTCTAAGGCAGATGTGAAGAAAACGTGTTTTCAAGATGAAATTCTCCAGACGATGGATTTGAAAGAAACTGCCTAGGTGAATTTGCTTAAACCCTTCGTAAAGATAGTCTTCCTGAGCCGGAGTTGAACGAATTTGAGTATCGGAGCCCCAGGTAGTGAAATGAATTTCTCAAAGATGAAGTTTGTCTAAGGCATGAACTTGAACACGAAGTTGGCGGTGAACGCTTGGAGATCAAAGCATGAAAAATCTTGGTAGGTAAGTTAGATTTATATTGTGAAGTGCTCTAATACTCTTCTCCTCGCTTGTTTTGCAGGAGGAATGCTGAGGCCAGAGCACGATGACTTGAAGTGGAAGCACGATGAAGATGAGTTACAATCTCGAAGGAGGAAAATTTGCAAGAAAATGGCTAAGTGTTAAGACTAAGTATAACTCAAAGTGACGAAGATGAAGACCCTCAAGTGGAAGAAATCAAAGAACAACGCCAAGAAAGAAGATCGAGAACAGTGTGAACGCGTCTACAAATGGAATCTTCTAGAAGGATGATGGTGGACATTATGGCGCATTTATTACCCCTCTCCTTTGTGGCGGTTTTTAGGGCAATCTTGTTTAGGGCTGAGGTGGCACGATTCTGGCCACTCTATTGATTGTAACCCTAGCCGTCTTTTGGGACTTGGCTAGCTATATAAAGGGGGAGTCCCCCTCATTTGTAAGAGATTAGAATTAGATTAGACATTGGAATAGTAGACATTGAGAGAGTATTAGTAGTGTAGCATTGTAGAGCATTTTGCATAATTTGGAGAAGAAAGAAAGTTTTCCCTTTGAAAACTTTTGAGGAGATTTGTTGTGTAACACATTTTATGATAATAGATCTTTTCATTGATGATGGAATTCGTCTTGTCATGAAATGCTAGCAAGGTTTCTTCTTCCTTTCGTATCCAAGTAGCTTAAATTCATGCAAGTAGCTTACTTTGGTGTGTGGTGTTTTATTGAGATAGCTTCGCTTTATTCCATACCACTAGCGGCTTGTTGATGATAAGTTAAGCCTTGTGTGGTGTTGGAGATTATTTTCGTTTAACCGGTTGTGGTTTACATACTTATATCGCGTCGTTCGATGGTGTATGTATGTTAAATTATAACTTGAACATCTTTCGCTGTTTCCCTTGAAGATTGCACCGATTTTCTTGAGGTACGTCAGGCTAGGTGAAATCCGGTTGAAGTCTATTTGTAATGAACCGGACCAATTTTTTTTTTTGTTTTTTCATAAAGATTACAATGCAACATGCACCCGTTAAGGTTAGCATAAACCAAAACGATGCAGAAAGTAACTCTAACCAGAATGTACACCAGGATCCCGATGAGGGCAAGGTGTGAGCATTGGTCAGAGGATCTCAAAGAAAATTGCTGAATAAGAACTCTAACCAGAGATGCGCCGGTGAACGACGAGCATTCGGTCAGAGGATCCCTATCTATTGCAATACTGAAAAGAGCTCAACACCAAGTATGTGCTACTCAATCCGTGATGGATAAGAGGCGACCATTTGGTCGAGACTTAAGGAAATTACAATGCAAAACAGAAATAGGCGGCAAGCCAGCCTCTTCCACTTGTTCAGTGGGCAATACAAACATAGAAAAATTGCGGGAATGTTAAATGATGCTGACAGTACTACTGTACAGCTTACAATATCAGAAATTCATCAACTAAGCACATTATATGAGAACCTTCAACAATTACAACAATATAGAATGATAATTCCAAGTCTTCTCAATGGCTTTCTTTGCACACAACTCGAGTGATTATTTTATGCTTGCTGCTATGACAGAGTTAGGACTGTTTTTCTGTTATCAGCAACACTGTATCACCAAAATATGCTCATAAACCTCACACCTCTCATTCAAACTGCAAGTAAATAGATGCAAATGACAACTAAGATGGTGGCGCCCAAGTTAAAGACATAAAACAACCCCGAAGCACTGATATTTAATTTCTACACAATTCCCAATGAAGGTACAATGGTACGGCCCCTTGAGGAGGGCGATTTCTTCTTAAAATTCCCACACTTGTTTATAAATCACAAAACTTGGCAATAATTGGCGCCCAAGTATGACTAATGGAAATATGCAATACCCGCAATGAAATCTTTTTGTATTTTTGAATTATGAATAAAACATGCCTACAGCAATGCAACAACAGCAACACTGAAACACTGCAAAATGCTTGAATAACATCAACTAAATGCAAGTAACTCAACTACAATGCCAAAACAACCCAAGTACAATCTAACCTCTCAACTAGTTGCTATCTTTCAAGCAAGAAGATGAGCCAATGCTAGGAGGTGTGCTTTCCTCGAAGCGAGTGCCTGAAATCAATCCAGCAGCATAACGGTGTAGTAGACAGAAGATGCCAAATGAAGAGCTGAGGCCTGATTATATAGACGAGAGAGAAACATCTAGAAGCTTCCAAGGGCGCCCAAACCCTAATTTCAAATTCACCTTTTCCCTCCAAAGATGGCGTCCATTTTCAACAATAAAACATTTCACTTTTTAAAATAAAATAATCTTCTCAAAAGGGCGTCCCACTTACTTGTCTCAATATTTGACATTTTAAAATTATAATTTATCTCCTTATGACGCCTGGACCCTCAAAAGTCCCCTTTTTAAAAACAACTTAAAGTTGCACTGCTAGGCAAGGGGTATAATATTAAAATAATAATATTATAATGAAATTACTTATCTCTCCCAGAAAAATGCGCCCAAGGCCAAGAACTGAAGTGCCAGCTGAAACAACTGAAGAAGTGACCCAACTGAACTGTACCCGAACTGTCCACTGCCAGAAATAGAATTTACTAAAAATAGTAAATTCGCGAAGTTGCCCGAAATGCCAAACTGAACACACCACTGCGAAGCTCTCTGAAAACCCAGAAAGAATCCGCAGTCAGAAACCCAAACTCCAAGCAACAACCCCCTCAAAACTTGGAAACCCTAATTTCACCATCCGCACAGCCTACGGGTCTCCGGAATAGGCCAACGGTCAACAGAAACGATCATTGCTGAGAAGGGGACGTTACACTATTGAAACGAAGCTCCACATATCCTGCATTTAGAGTAGCACATAAACTTCTTAGGCCCTACCCCCTTTTAAATTCAGTTCATTTCTGGTTAGAATTAGGAAACTTGTACTCATTTGCCAAATCATTCGAATTACACGCAAAGCCCTTAGTCCGCTGTTTGTTGTTAGCCGTCGGACAATTGTGTAAGTCCCCTTGAAATACCAGCAATATCACATCGAGCCAAACTGAGCCTATTCGCACTTAAGGAACCTTGGAGTTGAAAGCATGATCTTACTCGCAATCTTAGCATGTTGAATACTTTGTTCAAGAGAGGATAGAGCGTCCGTTGGGAAACTTTATTCTGTGTTGGTGCGGTCTCAAAAACCACGTCAACAGGTCCCTCATTTGTGGCCTCACCTAGAGCGGGCCAAGTTAAAAATCTCTCCTCACCAAGCAAAAAAATTGAATAAGAAATTTTTTAAAAAGGTACGTAAGTACCTTATAACTCATAAAAATATTATAAAGCATATTATCCTTAAAAGAAGGGAAAAAGGGCAATGAAAAGTTAAATAAAGGAGGAGGCAGTGATTAAAGTTTGAGGAATATGTGTCATTGAAAGCTTGCCAGTTGTTAGCAAAAGGAAAAGGTAATCTAAAGAAACAACAACTAGAGCATTGAGAAAAAAGCTTCCTTTCCCACGTAGCTAAAGGGAAGGCATGTTTGGTAATAAAAAAAAGCTAAGGATCATTATGATTATCTTTGGAGAAGAATAGCAGAGGAAGAGGAAGAGGCTATGTATGGATAGAAAGAAGTAAAATCTCTACACATTTTTTTGACAAATATGTGATTCTGGTTTAATCATTTGAGTCTTAGTCTTCTTTGAAGTTTTATTTTTTTTAATTTGTTTGCTCCTCTATCTCACCTATTGTGCAAGTCATAAGATATGTTAATGCAGACTCTCCTAGCCTTGAAGAAATTTATGAGATATTTGATAGCATACTTAGGAAAATGAAGCAAGCCACTCATAGTAGGGATCCAAATTTGGGATTCTATTAGGAGCATATTAGACCAATTGCGATGCAACGATGAAACACTATAAACTCCCTACTTCATATGGTAGTCTATGCTCTAAATCCCAAATGGTATGTATCTAGGCTTGGGAGAGTACCTCCATCTCATGATGAAGATGAAAGAAGAGCTCGTGAAGACCATTCAGAAAATGTATTTTGATAAGGAGTCTACTGTACTTCACATGTAGTGGCTACCCTTTGTCAATCTAGTTCAAACTTCAACAAACTCGAGGTGAGGCAAATAGAGCTACGTTAGCTCAAACAGACCCTATTGGATGATGGATGTGATATGGCAAGGATGCACAAGAGTTGAGGATACTTGTCACTCGCCTCCTTTCACAAGTTGCTAGTTCCTTTACTACAAAGAGGAATTGACTATGTTACCAAATGTTGATAAGACACTGTTGCATATTATCGATGTTTTTGTCATTTTGTAGTTGAAACTTGCAGCCTTTGGGCATTTTGTTGTAATTTATACAACACATATGCACATTGACAATGAAAGCAATTAAATTTTGTCAATTCAAGTCTAATGTTATGTATTAAGGTTTTATAATATTGATGAATGCTTTATCAAGGTTATCACATAAATATTTGAAATTTCTTTATTTTTTTAATAGTCATCCCCTATCATCCCCATCCAAGAAACACGTCCCCCCGTCCCCTACCATCCCCATCAAAGAAACTTGGGGGAGCATTGAAGATCACAAAGCAAATACTAAGAGGGGTGGGGCGTGAATCAATATTTGAAAACTTTAAACCTCATAAACCATATAAATCAAAAATCAGATCATTGAAAACAACATAAGAACATCATGAACAAAATGAACACCGAGATTACATGGAAAACCCTTTCGAGTAAAAAACCACAGCAAAATATTGCTTTTATTTCTCCAAAGGGCACCAATCCTGTTTGCATAAGTGAGCACCAACTCACTGAGAGCACCAACCCTCACGAAGCACCAACTTCGATTTGTAGAGGCACCAACCTCAAACTAGCTAAAGCACTAACTTCAGTGTTGCTGAAGCACCAACTCCAGACTTCAAGAACGCTAAAACTAAACACAAAAACTCCTTCCCCCTACACTTAATCATTTCACAGTTTACTCAACTCCAAATCGTACTCAAGACTGTTGTAGCTGATTATTCAATTTAACATGCTTAGAAATCTTCACAACTCTGCTAACACCTCTTGTTCAACGTTCTCAACATCATAAACCATAAACACCAAGCAGCTCGAACCACACAGAAAATAATTGAAAGCGGTGATAAAATCACACATGTTTATCAAAGTATAAGGCAACACTCCTTCACCCACAGCACATATATCCTTACAGCCAAAAGGAATAGAGCTCACACAACATACAAAACCAACTCCTAAATTACACAAGCATAAACTCGTGCCTGCAACCTCCAAATACGTTTGAAACCAAAATAAAAGCTATATGTATGCTCCTAAAACTCTACCAAGCAAAGGCCATATACAAAACATAGACAATAAAAAATATTGATCTCCCTCCTCATGCAGTTCTCATCGAATATGACACAATTCACATCTCTTTTAGGTCAAGGACAAAAACTCTTACACCATAAATCATCGATACAATTATATGGATACTTGAAAAGCAACTCCTAGAAGAAGAAAAAAAGTCTCTACACCCAGCTTGATATATCTGTTAGGGGATATCAATGATCTCCCTTTTTAAAAATACGTCCATAGACTCCAGCATCTCTAAGAACTCACAACAGCTCCTTTTTTATTCACTACAGCCAAAGCTTCACCTCACGCAAAACAACAATAGCATAGAATCCATTCTTTCAAAATTTTAAAAAAAAAAATGATTTTTTTTTAAACATGAAGACCCACACCATAAAGAGTAGTCACTCAAGGAAAAAAAAAATACTCAACACAAATTCAAAATCGTGCCTCATAAAGAAATCAGAGACATTAAGTTAGTCGCCACTCAAACACTGAAAAGAATCGCCAAGAATTTTTTCATTTTTGAGAATAATTGCAGCAAATAAAGGACTCGTCAGATGCAATCTTTTAATTATATCAAGCCATCCTACTAAATATGAAGTCATTTCACAAATAGCACTCATAGAAGCAATGCAATTTTTCATTTCAAAACAAACACACTGCAGCCCGAGCCAAGAATAGATCTTCAAAAACCGTCACCAAACTTTGAAAACATCAGACCAAATAAAAGCCCGATATAACTAATTTTTGAAGCTATCAAAACTGTTACTTATGAAAAACATTACAAGCTGAAGCCGTCATAAGAGATGAGCCGCCCAAGATTAATTTAGTTTTTGAAGTCGTCCTCCCTTAAGATAGGTGTTGAATTTATCCTTCAAAAACAAGAATAAAAAAAACTTTCCACAAAGCAACAATAATTAAATCATATTATTTCACAGCTGGATGAATAAATGTGATAACTATGCTTGTAAGTAAGATACGTACCACCTCCTTAAAAGTGAAATTTGTCTCAAATGAAACCAAGATGAAGGAAATAATAAAGCCATCGATGTAAGGATGCTTTGACCATTCAAAAAAAAATCTGACTTCACCTAATTTGGCACTATGAAGCTCCACTTGTCATAAAATAAACAAAACACTGACAAGGAGACAAACAAGCAGCTGATGCAGATAGGAAAGTAGCTGAAGCAAACAACCAACCAACTCAAACAAACACACAAGCAGTTCGAGTAGGCAACCAAGGAGCTCAAGCACGCAACCAAGTAGCTAAAGAAACACCTAGCTCAACCTTGACATCAATGACAAAATTATTCCAACAATCTTCCCCTTTGTCATTGATGGCAAAACCATCTAAAAACCCAACAACACTACAACTGATAGCACTTCTTGAAAACTATATTGCTCTGAAACCAAGGCTAAAACCAATTTTCTTATATGAAACAACATTGTTCCCCTTATCTTATTTCTCCCCCTTTGACATCAATGATAAGATAACGAAATGGGGTAGATATATGTATCAATAAAATGCTCCTCCCAAGTCCGAGCACCTTCTCAATGATGGAGAGAAATCATTTATGACTTCTTTCTTCTGAAATCATCAAGTTCATCAACACTAGTAGCAGCTCCACTCGATTCAACCTTTTAAACCTCATTCTTCTTCCTCCAAACCATCTTAACTTCTTTCGCTTTGTGAACCTTCTTATGTTGCATAAAGAAATCTGCAAACATGCTTCTACACATCTTTGCAGTATGACCAATGTTATTGCATTTGTAACATATCACATTGTAGTTCATCCTAGGAGGAAAAGCATTCCTATTCACATGTCTGAAATTATTTCTTGCAATAACTCTACAATTTGCAGCACTATGAACAAAACGATTGCAAGAAAAACAATATCCATAAAAGAAATAATCATTAAACCCGGTCATGTGATCTTGATGCAGGAGCATCCGTAGCTACGTGCAATCCTGTATTGGTTTGAAGGTTAAAATTTTGTTTCAATTTTGAAATTTTGATTTTGAGATGGATTATTTGGTGGAAAATAATGTTGGAAGAATTAATTTCATTTATTCTTGTGTTAAGTGATCAAAAAGCATGAAAAGCATTGACAAGGTGAAAAAGCAAGTGAAAAAGCAAGGTAATAATGCAATTTTGATTTCCAATTTTTAAACTCTTGAAAATGAATTCATAAGGTGTGGAAATTGAATAAAATAATGTTTTAAAATGCATTTCAAAAATTTCTAAAAAGTAAGGACTAGGGGAAGTGGATGCCAAGGTTAGCCAATCTTGGATTTTGGCCTTTTTGAGTGAAAATGGTCAAACCAATGCTTGTTGGGAGTTATGATTTTGATTGGTTAGATTTTAATGTTTTTTATTTTTAGATTTTTGGAGGGAATTAATGGGGCAGCTCAAAAGAAGTCATGAGTTTTGGAGAAGAAAAAATGAATGTGAAAACATTCATGGAAAATGGTGAAAAATCTGGAAAAAGAGGTGATTTTCTAAGTGGAGTTTTTGAAGAAAACAAGTAAATTCATAGAAGAAGGCATGGCATTCATGGAGGAGGTTGTTTGAAGGTTTTGTTGTAGGTTTGGGACTGTTCTACCACAGTCCATATCAATTTTGGATTGAAAGAGGCAAGTTTGAGAAGCTACAGGAGGATTCTAGGTGCTGGAGAACACATTGTTTAGCACAAGCTCTCACTGTTCAAGCTTGAAACCTTGTTGTGGTAATTTCATGGCATGTTTAATAAATGTATTTGATTTTTATCTGTTGTTATCAGTTCCTCTTGACCGATTTATTGATGTAATTCATCAGTCATTTTATTGAAAATAAGAGTGCATATGTGCAGATCCGAATTTTTGAATTCTAGAGCATTGTTGCCAATTGTTTGACTAAATGTTTGTGGGGATTTTACAAGGATTTTAAAGTAGTTTGTAAAGGGTGTTGCAACCCTTACATTAGTGGTATCAGAGCTAGAAGATTTTGAGTGTGCAGGCAAATTCTGTTGATGTTCGATGCAGCTTCAGTCGCACCTTCCAGCCATGTATATTCAAGATCAATTAAATGATAGACTATGTCTATTTAATTGATGAAGACGAATTTATGATGAGCCACGTCTCTTGGAAAAATATTAATTATATTTGTTATGAGATAAAAGACGTTCTTATGAAGTGGTGCGAATTCCTAGTGAAGCCGACTTCATTTGTTAGGAAGTTGCTTATTATTGAGGCCGACTTATCTATCTTGAAGAGTCACGTCTTCTTCTTGGATCTGTATTTATATTCATTTGATCCTTCACTCTTATCATTCAGTTTTCATATATTCATTGTTTTATATCTGTTCAAATACGATTTGTAGAAGAAGCAGATCAAGTAAAGTCTGTATCTATTCTGTTCAAAGCGAATCTCATTGAAGTGCAATTGAGTTAGTTGAGAGATCAGATAGAGATCTAAGCAAAAGGCAGAAGTTTTACAATTTGTAAATCTGGGCATATAATTGGCCTCTAATTGTAAAAGAGTTTACTCATTTGAGATTCAATAATATAGGAGATATTATTGGTTGGGTTTTTCACCCTCAAGAGGAGGGTTTTCCCAGGGTATTTGCTGTGTATTGTGTAAATTTGAATTATTTTTCTGTGTATGTTAATCTAATCACTTAAATTTAACATGGTATCAGAGCGGGTTTGAAGAAGATCGTGATTAGATTCGTGTTTTCACAGCAATACTCTATTTTTGTTGTTTTTTAGTTTCTTGTCTATCTATACATCAATCAAGATGGTGAACGGATTGAAGATCGAGGATAGACTCGAAGGAGCTTCAAACTATACCTCATGGAGATTCCGAATCATGCTTACATTGGAGGAGAATGATTTGGTTGAATTTGCAAAGACCAAGGTTCCCAAACCTAAAGAGGAAGAAGAGAAGCTGCAATGGAGAAAGAAAGACATCAAAGCAAAGAAGTTGCTAGTTGACTCCGTTAAAGACCACATCGTCCCTATTGTTTCTAAGTTGAAGACTGCGAGGGAGATGTTCAAAACTTTGGAAGAAATGTATGAAATCAACAACACCAGCCGGGCTCTTGCGCTGAAGCAACAACTTCATCATGTGAAGATGACGAAAGGAGAGACGGTGATCGCCTACTTCATGAGGATTGCAGAATTGAGAGATCAGCTCTCCACAATTGGCCATATGGTTGAAGATAAAGATTTGACAATGCTTGCTCTCAACGGCTTGCCATTGTCTTGGGAGTCCTATATTCAAGGAATTAGTGCAAGGTCTAAACTCCCGAAGTTCGATCGTTTGAGGGCCGATTGCATCCAAGAGGAATCAAGATTGGTGGCTAGAGGTGTTGGCCAAAGTTCTTCTAATCAAGAAATTCATGTTCTTGCAGCCCAAGCTTCGAAGAAGAAAGGAAAAAGTGGAAAGAAGGGTCACTTCAAGAGGAATCGTGATAAAGGAAATGATGGTGCTCCCCCTTCCAAGAAGAAGCGAGACTTGTCTAAAATTCAATGCTTTAGGTGTGACAAGTTTGGTCACTTTGCCAAACATTGCCCTGACAGACCTAAGCATCAAGCCTCCGTTGCAGATGTAGATAATGTTTCTCCACAGAAGGATGAATATCTATTTTGCTCAGCCTTGTCAAGCAATGTTGCCACCGACACCAACACGTGGTTGATTGACAGTGGTGCTTCTCGTCACATCACCGGGTTCAAGGAGCACTTATCAAGCTTGGTGAAGAAAGACTCTTCGGAACAAGTTATCATTGGAGATGATGCTAGTTACACCGTGAAAGGGATTGGGACCTCTACACTCCATTTGGATTCGGCATCACACTTCAGTTGAGCAATGTTCTTTATGTTCCGGGGATCAAGCGCAACCTCATCTCTATTTCAGCCCTAGAAGATAAAGGATATCAAATTGCCTTCTCAAAAGGCAAAGTTCTTGTATGGATGGAGAACTCTAGCTTCAAGGATGCTCAAGTTATTGGAGTTAGACATGAAAGTCTTTACAGGGTTTGCACTCGTCCTCTACAAGCTTTGGTTCATGATACTTCTTCTCTATGTGATCTTTGGCATCGAAGATTGGCGCATCTACACTTCCGTGCCTTACCTATTATGGAGAAGATGGTGACAGGTCTACCTAAGTTCGACAAGGAGCATGAAGGCACTTGCAAGGGGTGCGCTCTAGGTAAGAATGTAAAAGCCACCTTTCATAGTAGTGAAAATAGATCTAAGAGTATTTTAGATCTCATTCATTCAGATTTATGTGGTCCTATGTTTGTTCCGTCTTCGAGCGGATTTTTGTATTATGTACTGTTTATTGATGATCACTCTAGGAAGACTTGGATTTATTTCTTGAGGTCTAAAGAGTCTAAGGAAGTATTAGCTAGATTTAAGGAGTTCAAAGCCTTAGTAGAAAATCTTTCTGGTAAAAGAATTAAGGTCCTTAGATCTGACAATGGTGGAGAATACACCTCTGGTAGTTTTCTAGACTTTTGTATTAATGCAGGAATTAAGAGGGAGTTTTGTGTTCCCTATAATCCTCAGCAAAATGGTGTTGCAGAAAGAAAGAACAGGACAATCATGGAAGCAGCAAAGGCCATGATTCATGATCAAGATTTGCAGACTTTCTTATGGGCAGAAGCCTCCAGGACAGCTGTATATGTGCAGAACAGAAGTCCTCACAAGGTCTTGGAGAATATAACTCCAGAAGAGGCCTTCACAGGGAAGAAGCCTGAAGTTAGTCACTTAAGAATCTTTGGATGTCCTGTCTATATCCATGTTCCGAAGGAGAAGAGAACTAAGTTGGAGCCCTCTGGCAAGAAGGGCATCTTTGTGGGCTACAGCGAGACATCTAAAGCCTACAGAATCTACATTCCAGGACAAAAGTTGATTGAGATCAGTAGGGATGTTACTTTTGAGGAAGACATTGCATTTAGGAGATCCAAGGGCACTCACATGGAGTTCAGTAACGAAGAGTCCCCTCAGGATATGGAAGTTGACCATACTCCTGAGATTCAGAGGGAGACTATTGAACCAAATGAAGATGCTGATCCTGTTGAACCCTTGGAGCCTACTGATGGGCCTACTGACATTGTCATTGGAAGAAAGAGACCTCTATGGGCTAGGCGCACTATGCAAGAGGTAGAAAGCTTTGCAGCTCCTAGAGGCACATTCAGAGAAAGTAAAAGGCCTCATAAGTTCTTCAATTATGTTGCCTTGATGAGTCAGATTATCGATTCAGAGCCTTCATGTGTTGAAGAAGCATTCAGTCATCAGGTTTGGAGAGATGCAATGGCAGAGGAGTATCAATCAATTCTGAAGAATGATGTTTGGGACATTGTTCCTAGACCTAAGAGCAAATCAGTGGTATCTTCGAAATGGCTCTTCAAAATCAAGCATGCCGCAGATGGGAGCATTGAGAAGTATAAGGCAAGATTTGTGGCTCGAGGGTTTTCTCAGAAAGAGGGAGTTGATTACGAAGAAACATTTGCTCCTGTTGCTCGTAAAACTTCTGTTAGAACTATCATTGCCATTGCTGCGTCGAGAGGATGGAAGATTCATCAAATGGACGTGAAGACAGCTTTTCTCAATGGCGTAATTGAGGAAGAAGTTTACATCGAGCAACCTGATGGTTTTGAAGTTGATGGGAAGGAGTCACATGTGTGTAAGCTGAAGAAGGCCTTGTATGGTCTTAAGCAGGCTCCTCGTGCTTGGTACGAAAGGATTGATCGGTACCTATCTAGTTTGGGCTTCTTGAAGAATGATGCTGATTCAAATCTCTACTTCAAGGTAATCAATGGTGATGCATTAATATTGGCTTTATATGTTGATGATTTGATCCTTACTGGAGAAGATCACCTGATTCTCGAGTGCAAGAAGGAGTTGACTTCAGAATTTGAGATGAAGGACCTTGGGCTCATGCATTACTTCCTTGGTTTAGAAGTCTGGCAGAAACCAGATGAGATGATTCTAAGTCAAGGAAAGTACACCATTGATATACTTAAGGGATTTGGCATGATGGATTGCAAATCCATGTCCACCGATGGAGCACCAACCTACATAAGTTGAAGGAGGCTGCACCAATCCACTTGGTGGATCCTACATTGTACGTAGACAGCTGATTAGGGTCTCGAAGGGACCGGGTTACCAGACCTGGATATTTGTTATGTTGAGTGCACTAGCTAGTTTATGTGTGATCCGGTACGCATACATCTTGTTGCACCAAACATGTCCTTTAGGTACTTGCGCACCTGCTGGATATGCGGCTTATGGCCTTTTCGATGCAGACTTGGGAGTTACTTGGTTTTACGATTCTGACAAGGTGGTGTGTCACGTATAGGAAGAGCACCGGGTTGTTGCTTCGCCTTGGGTTCCGCGATTTCCTCGCGTTATGAAGCAAATATCCAGAGCATTAAGTACAGCAGAGGCAAAATATATTGTAGCTTGTATGGCAACTCGGGAAACAGTGTGGCTTCGTAAGCTCCTTGCAGGATTGTTTGGACAATCAATGGAGCCTACCATCATCCATTGTGATAATCAAAGTTGCGTGAAGCTTTCTGTCAATCCTGTGTTTCATGACAGAACGAAGCATGTTGAGATCAAGTACCACTACATCAGAGATATGGTACTGCGTAAGGCTATACAGTTGAGATACATCAGCACTGATGAGCAGACGGCAGATATTCTCACCAAGCCTCTCTCCAGGATAAAGTTTGTATACTTTCGAGATAAGCTTGGTATGGTGGAGAATCCAGCCTTGACTGAGAAAGAATCTCAGTATCAGTGAGCCATTCTATAAGTCCTCCTCTGCGAGAGAAGTTCGAGGTGAAATTCCTTTTTTTTGTATTTATCTTTTACCATAGTATGGTTGTAGCCATTATGGTAGATATCGTGTTGAGGCGATATCCAATATCACGTTGAGGTGATATTTATCTTTTACCATAGTATGGTTGTAGCCATTATGGTAGATATCGTGTTGAGGCGATATCCAATATCACGTTGAGGTGATATTTATCTTTTTACCATAGTATGGTTGTAGCCATTATGGTAGATATCGTGTTGAGGCGATATCCAATATCACGTTGAGGTGATATTCCTTTGTTCACCATAGCATGGTTGTAGCCATTATGGTTGCTATCGTATTGAGGCGATATCTGACATCACGATGAGGTGATATGTCTTGAGCAGCTGGAAGTATACTCCTTAGCTGAGAGGGAGTGTTGATGTTCGATGCAGCTTCAGTCGCACCTTCCAGCCACGTATATTCAAGATCAATTAAATGATAGACTATGTCTATTTAATTGATGAAGACAAATTTATGATGAGCCACGTCTCTTGGAAAAATATTAATTATATTTGTTATGAGATAAAAGACGTTCTTATGAAGTGGTGCGAATTCCTAGTAAAGCCGACTTCATTTGTTAGGAAGTTGTTTATTATTGAGGCTGACTTATCTATCTTGAAGAGTCACGTCTTCTTCTTGGATCTGTATTTATATTCATTCGATCCTTCACTCTTATCATTCAATTTTCATATATTCATTGTTTTATATCTGTTCAAATACGATTTGTAGAAGAAGCAGATCAAGTAAAGTCTGTATCTATTCTGTTCAAAGCGAATCTCATTGAAGTGCAATTGAGTTAGTTGAGAGATCAGATAGAGATCTGAGCAGAAGGCAGAAGTTTTACAGTTTGTAAATCTGGGCATATAATTGGCCTCTAATTGTAAAATAGTTTACTCATTTGAGATTCAATAATATAGGAGATATTATTGGCTGGGTTTTTCACCCTCGAGAGGAGGGTTTTCCCAGGGTATTTGTTGTGTACTATGTAAATTTGAATTATTTTTCTGTGCATGTTAATCTAATCACTTAAATTTAACAAATTCGCCGAAAGGAGGCAATTTGCACCAAGATTGAGCTTGTGGGTATTTCGGAGAATGTATGGAAGAGGAGCCCAACATGGTAGGGGCAGAGATAGAGGAAGAATGGCCAACTTTTTCCATGGAAATGACTTTAGATCCATGAGAAGGCAAGTGGAGACACTCCAAGAAGAGATAAGAAGAGGGTTTGCACAAAGAAAAGAACCAGAGAGTGATGAAGAAGAAGAAGCCTTGGAGAATGCTAGCTTGACAAGTGAGCGAAGAGATGCAACTGCAGCAGTTGCGAATGACCCATTATTGAAAGCCCTTTCAAAGATTGGAAAGAGGCCAAAGATTTATGTTCCTACATTCAGTGGAAATTTGAATCCAGAAGAGTTGATAGATTGGATTAATAATATGGAGTATTTTGAATTTGAGGAAATTGAGGACTCTGATAGAGTAAGGTTTGCAAAAACCAGATTAAAGGGCCATGCTTCCATATGGTGGAGAGAGATTCACATGGAAAGAGGAAGAAAAGGGAATGAGAAAATAACAAAATGGGACAAAATGATTGAGAAAATGAAAAGGAAATTCATTCCAGTAGACAATGCGTTGGATTTGCTCAAGAAAATGCAAGGATTGAAACAAGGAATGAAGACAATGAAAGAATACACTGAAGAGTTTCATCGGATTCTCATTATAACGGGACATGCTGAAGCAACTAAGGAGAAGGTTGCAAGGTACATTAATGGTTTGAGGACAAGCATTCAAGAAAATATGACCTTGGTGAGAGTTTTGACAATGGAAGATGCATATCAAATTGCCTTGAAGATTGAAGAAAGAATGAACAAGAGATTTGAAATAAGCAAAGAGGAAAGGATAAAAATAATGTGCACTAATATGAGGACAAAAATCAAATTGGAGACACTAAGGGCAGCAAGGAAGAAAGAGGTGAGAGTTCAAATCAGACCCATGATCAAAACTTCAAAGGAAGAGGAAGGTCGAGTAGAGGATTTGGAAGAGAAAATTATAAAATGACTTGTTTTAGATGTGGAGAAGAAGGACATAGGTTTTATGAGTGTCTAGAACAAGAGAAGACAAATAGGAGGACTGAAAATCATGCAAGGACAGCAAATGCAAATGAGGAAGATGCTAAGTCTTCACACTTCTGAGAGGCAGAGAGTGGAAAAACACTTGTTTCAAGAAGAGTCTAGATGAACGAGGGACAGGAACCTAATCAAAGGAGAAGATTGTTCAGAACGAGATACAAATGTGAAGGTAAAGTTTGTAATGTTATTATTGATGGTGGTAGTACTAACAATCTTGTTTCTGAAGAAATGGTGAATAAGTTGCAGTTGGAAAGGAGAAGACACCCACATCCATACCGGATTGCTTGGTTGCAAGATGACTGCAAAGTTTTGGTAAATGAACAATGTCTGGTAAAGTTTAAGATAGGTGATTATCATGATGAAGTATTATGTGATATAATGTTTATGGATGTTTGTCATGTGTTATTGGAAAGAGCTTGGCAGTTTGAAAGGTGTGTAGTGCATGATGTGTATGCTAATACATACTCTTTGATGAAAGATGGAATCAAGCACAAGTTAAAACCCTTGAATGAGGAAAATGGAAAGGTATGTCATAGAAATGGAAATTTTTTGGTTAATGGAGTAAAACAATTAGTGCAAGAGGATGAAGGTGAAGATTTTGATTTGCTAATGCAAGTTGCAACAATATTGATGGCATACAAGAGAGGTAAAATGAAGGTTTCAGTGGAGAAAGAAGATGAGGTAAAAACTGGTTTTTGTAAGAATGATGTTAAATTTGATTTATTTGAGCATGATAAAAGTGATTTACACGATTATGTTGCAGCAAGGAATGCATTGGCAAGTGCAGGAACTATGGTTGAAAGTGAGAAAGGTTATGGAAAGGAGAACATTGAATTGTTTGGTGAACTTCCCTTTGCATCATTTCTTGACTTATGTGATAAAGAGATTGGTATGAATGATAGTTTATTGCAGATTGGAGAGGATAAATCTTTTGATTGTGTTACTAATGTTGATGAGAATATCGAGGATGAAGTGATGGCAGCTGAGAATTGTCTTTTAGAAGGCATGGAGGAAGAGCATAGTGCTGTAACCAAGGGTGATGATGAACAAGTGGTTGCAGCAATAACAAAGATAGAGGTAATGCATGGATTCAATTACTTTCTTGATGATGAAGAAACTAATGTTTATGATTTTCCAGAGTTTTGTAGTGTGGGTTGGTGGGAGATGAATTATGTGAAAAGAGGAAGAATGAAGGATGGAAGAGATATCAAGTTGCAGGGATATGTGAGAAAGAATGTTAAAGTGGACAAGGTGGGAAGATGGATTCAATTTGAGCGTGGAATCTACAAATGTTTATGAGTCACACTCATGAAACATTTTTTTCTACCGCGGGTGTCTGATGCAGGAGCATCCATGGCTATATGCAATCCTGTATTGGTTTGAAGGTTAAAATTTTGTTTCAATTTTGAAATTTTGATTTTGAGATGGATTATTTGGTGGAAAATAATGTTGGAATGATTAATTTCATTTATTCTTGTGTTAAGTGATCAAAAAGCATGAAAAGCATTGACAAGGTGAAAAAGTAAGGTAATAATGCAATTTTGATTTTCCAATTTTTAAACTCTTCAAAATGAATTCATAAGGTGTGGAAATTGAATAAAATAATGTTTTAAAATGCATTTCAAAAATCCCTAAAAAGTAGGGACTAGGGGAAGTGGATGCCAAGGTTAGCTAATCTTGGATTTTGGCCTTTTTGGGTGAAAATGGTCAAACCAATGCTTGATGGGAGTTATGATTTTGATTGGTTGGATTTTTATTTTTTTTATTTTTAGATTTTTGGTGGGAATTAATGGGGCAGCTCAGAAGAAGTCATGAGTTTTGGAGAAGAAGGAAAAATGAATGTGAAAACATTCATGGATAATGGTGAAAAATCTGGAAAAGGAAGTGATTTTCTAAGTGGAGTTTTTGAAGAAAACAAGTAAATTCATAGAAGGTAGGGCATTCATGGAGGAGGTTGTTTGAAGGTTTTGTTGCAGGTTTGGGACTGTTCTACCACAGTCCATATCAATTCCAGATTGAAAGAGGCAAATTTGAGAAGCTACAGGAGAATTCTAGGTGCTGGAGAATGCATTGTTTGGCACAAGCTCTCACTGTTCAAGCTTGAAACCTTGTTGTGGTAATTTCATGGCATGTTTAATAAATGTATTTGATTTTTAACTGTTGTTATCAATCCCTCTTGACCGATTTATTGATGTAATCCATCATTCATTTTATTGCAAATAAGAGTGCATATGTGCAGATCCAAATTTCTAAATTCTAGAGCATTGTTGCCAATTGTTTGACTAAATGTTTGTGGGGATTTTACAAGGATTTTAAAGTAGTTTGTGAAGGGTGTTGCACCCCTTACATTAGATCTTGTCTTTGAAAATTAGGTCTTCTAAAAGTGTAATTTTTGTTCTTGGAATGCAAGTGTTTTGAGCAATCAGCACAACTCTTTTGCTGTTCATCGTTTGTAGAACATTGACCTTTTTCAAAGCCAACTCCAGCTTTGTCATTAGGAGCCTTCTGTGCATTTAAAATCTTGTCCAAGGATATAGAACTTTTCTGATTTATCTTTTCTTCACTTAGCAGTTTAGAAGATTTGTCTATGTTTCTAAGTGAAACAACCTCAGCTTCAAGTCTTTCTATATTCTCTTCTTTAATCTTCAACTGATTTCTGATTTGTTCTTCTATTTTCTTTCCCTCTTCAACCTGGACCTTCAAGTTAACAATTAGATTTTCAGCTTCTTTAATCTAATTTTTCAGATCAACCATCTTCTTCTCAACTTCCTCAAGTGCTTGAGATATTTTTGTTTTTGCATCATCTTCTTCTCGTAACAACTTCAAATTCTTATTTTTCTTCCTAAGTTTCTTAATTTCACTTAAAGCACTAATTAATTCTGCTTCAAAATCAATTTCAGCTTCTTCATCATATTGTTCATCATCTAAATCTTCAACTTCATTCTCAAGTGAGTTTACTTCTTCAACGATAAACAAAATTTCTTTTGCTGAAGACATGTCACTAACTTTTGATGAACTATTATGATCATTTGAATAAAAACTTTTAGCAGATTTCTTATGCTTATTCTTCTTACCTTGATACTTCTTCTTGGAATGTTTTGATTTCTTCTCACAATTGTTGTCCTCATTCTTCTCATAAGGCCATTTAGTTGCATAGTGTCCTCTCTTACCATAGTTGAAGCATTTAAAAGACAACTTGCCTTTGTATTTACCGGAACCCTTCTTCAACTTTCACATGAAATATGCTTCTTCTGAATCAGAATTATCATTTCAACTGTCACTTGATACATGTTCCTTTTGTTTTCCTTTCTTTGATGCTTTGAAGGTTGTCTCTTTCTTTGATGAAGGTTCAATATTTGTCCTCATCGCATAAGCTATCAAGATACCATGAAGCTTATCAATTGACATGTTGTCAAGGTCAACCATCTCTTCTATAACAGAAATCTTTGCATCAAATCTTAATGGTAAAGACCTTAAGATTTTTCTAAATAACAACACTATCTTCAACCTTTTCACCAAGACCCTTAAGGGAGTTCACAACTTCATCTACTCTTAGAAAATAAGCAGCCACATTTAATTCTTCTTTCATTTTCAAACTTTCAAACTGCATTCAGTGAGTTTGAAGTTTGGCCTTCTTAACTTTTTCATCTCCTTCATAAGCATTCCTGAGCTTATCCCACATGGCTTGAGTAGTGTCATAGTGCATGACTTTTACAAATTCAGTTTCTGACAATCCACACAATATTGCATTCATGGCCTTTGCATTGCTTTCAAAAGCTCTCTTTTCATTAGCAATGGATGGAGGATTCTAAGGAGGTTTGTAACCAGACACAACGCTGTTCCAAACATCAAATCCCAGAGACATCAAATATGCTCTCATTCTAACACACCAAAAAGCATAATTGGTACCATCAAATAGAGGAGCCCTATTTGTTGCTAGTCCTTCCAAAGCATTCATTTTGTGACCACACAAAAACAACCTTCAAGCTTTTAAGCTTTTGCAAAAGGTACCTACTCTGATACCAATGAAAAGATCGCACAGCAAATACTAAGAGGGGCGGGGGGTGAATCAGTATTTGAAAACTTTTAAAACTTTAAACCTCATAAACCATATAAATCAGAAATCAGATCATTGAAAACAACATAAGAACATCATGAACAAAATGAACACCGGGATTACGTGGAAAACCCTTTCGGGTAAAAAATTGATTTTATTTCTCCAAAGGGCACCAACCCTGTTTACATAAGTGAGCACCAACCCTCACAAAGCACCAACTTCGATTTGTAGAGGCACCAACTTCAGTGTTGCTGAGGCACCAACTCCAGACTTCAAGAACGCTAAAACTAAACACAAAAACTCCTTCCCCTACACTTAATCACTTCACAGTTTACTCAACTCCAAATCGTACTCAAGACTGCTGTAGTTGATTATTCAGTTCAACATGCTTAGAAATCTTCACAACTCTACTAACACCTCTTGTTCAACGTTCTCAACATCATAAACTAGAAACACCAAGCAGCTCGAACCACATAGAAAATGATTGAAAGCAATGATAAAATCACACACATTTATCAAAGTATAAGGCAACATTCGTTCACCCGCAATACATATATCCTTACAGCAGAAAGGAATAGAGCTCACACAACATACAAAACCAACTCCTGAATTACACAAGCATAAACCTGTACCTGCAACCTCCAAATACATTTGAAACCAAAATAAAAGTTATTTTGTATGCTCCCAAAACTCTACCAAGCAAAGGCCATATACAAAACATAGACAGCAGAAAATATTGATCTCCCTCCTCATGCAATTCTCATTGAATATGACACAATTCACATCTCTTTTAGGTCAAGGACAAAAACTCTTACACCATAAATCATTGATACAATTATATGGATGCTTGAAAAGCAACTCCCAGAAAAGAAAAAAAAAATGTCTCTACACCCAACTTGATATATTTGTTAGAGGATATCGATGATCTCCCTTTTTAAAAATAAGTCCATAGACTCAAGCATCTCTAAGAACTCGCAGCAGCTCCTTTTTTATTCACTACAGCCAAAGCTTCACCTCACGCAAAACAACAATAAAATCGAATCCATTCTTCTAGAAATTGAAAAAAAAAAAGATGTTTTTTTTTAAACATGAAGACCCGCACCATAAAGAGGAGTAATCGCTCAAGAAAAAAAAAATACTTAGACACAAATTCAAAATTGTGCCTCATAAAGAAATCAAAGACATTAAGTTAGCCGCCACTCAAACACTAAAAAGAATCGCCACAAATTTTTTCATTTTTGAGAATAATTGCAGCAAATAAAGGAGTCGTCAAATGCAATCTTTTAATTATATCAAGCCATCCTGCTAAATACGAAGCCGTTTAACATGCAACACTCAGAGAAGCGATGCCATTTTTCATTTCAAAACAAATACACTGCAGCCAAAGACAAGAATAGATCTTCAGAAACCATCACCAAACTTTGAAAACATCAAACCAAATAAAAACCCGATACAACCTGTGCTCCACGGGGACGCGTCCCCTAGCCTTTTGGCCCGTTTCCCGTACCGGGTACGAAACGGGGACGCGGGGACGGCTAGGAAACGTCCTCTAGCAGTCCCCTTTTGGCCTCGAAGTACCCGGTACTTACCGGGTACTTTTCTTCACTCGCAGGGGACGCCGTACCCGAAACGGCCCAGCCGTCCCTCGACCGTACCGGGTACGGCTAGCCGTACCCTACGGCCCAGAAAAAAATCAGTCGCTTTTTTTAAAAAAAATAAAGTTTTTTAAATAAAATGAAAGGTAGGGGGGGGCCCACAAGGGACGCCCCAATGTGTTTAACCTATTTTTTGCCTTATATGTTGCTTAAAATGAGAAAAGCAACTCATTTTTATTTCTTGCCTTGTGAAGTGAAGCATAGCAAAAGGAGAGCAGCTGAGTGAAGGAGAGAACAGCAGTTTGAAGAGGAGCTTAGGGCATCATTTCCACCATATTAGAGGTATGTTTTTCATCTTTGTTTTGTATTTGCTATTTGTTTTTAATTTTTGCAAGATTTTTTAAGTTTTTCAACACATAGAAAGGGCATTTAGGGTTTACTTCTTTTTTTTTTTAACTTGCAGCTCTTTGAAATCAAAAACTTCATAAAAATTTAGAAAACAACCATGAGTAGCAGCAGTGATAGTGAAAGTGAGGATATTGAAATCCAAATGCAAGAAAGAACTCAAACGCAAAGAAGTGAAAGAACAAGAAATAGACATAGAGGTAGTGCAACTGCAAACATTGGGGGGTGTTCAGAGAGTGGGAGTGGAGTAGGGTCAGCAAGTTCAAACCCATTTGAATGTCCAATTGAAAGCCTCAAAAAATGGGCAAAAGGCCCATTTAACCCCAAAAAACCTCTACTACAATTTGCAACAAGAGTTGATAAAGATAAGAAAAAAAATTCGGGGGGTAGTAGAGTATGGGAGTGTCATTTGTGCCACAAACAATATAGGGGCAGCTATACGAGAGTTTATTGCCATCTTTTGTGGATTGGTGGTCAAGGGGTGAAAGGGTGTAGAAAAATAACCCAACAACAAAAAATTGATGCAACTAAATTTCATATGGAGGGGGAGGCATTAAGTAAAGGGGTTTCAGTTGAGAGTTTGCAGCCTAGTACGGGAATGCCTACACCATCACTAGATGTTGCTTCAGCTTCTCACTCTCATGCGGGGGATGATTCTACTAGAGGAAAGAAAAGGAGTATGACTGTTGCTGATATGTTTAATGTTACAGCAAAAGATGGGGCTGATTCCTCTATTGCCAAGTTTTTTTATGCTAATGCCATACCATTTCATGTCTCACGTTCACCATATTTTAAACAAATGTGCAAAGATATTGTAATTGCTGGTCCCTCATATGTTCCACCTGGAGAAACTAAGTTACGCACCACCCTTCTTGATAAAGAGTACTCCAAGGTGAGTATTTTGATGGAGGATATGAGACAAACATGGTTGACAGATGGCTGCTCCATAATCATGGATGGGTGGACCGATATCAAACATCGGCCACTCATCAATCTTATTGTCACTAGTACAGCAGGCTCTTATTTTCTTAGAGCTGTAGATTGTTCAGGCAAAAGGAAGGATGCAACCTTCCAATTTCAGATTTTGAGAGATGCTATAGAGGAGGTTGGAGCCTCTAATGTTGTGCAGGTATGATTTAATTTGATTTTCTTTCGTTCTTATTTTTTATTTTGATTTTCTTCATAGTTATTTAAAATTTTCATTTTGATATCTATATTCTATACTAATCTAGTAATCTCATATCAACTTGATGATATGCCATTGCCAGGTAGTGACCGATTCAGCCCGTGTGTGTAAATTAGCTGGATTGATGGTGGAGAGTGCTTATAAGCACATTTTTTGGACCCCTTGTTGCGTGCATGCATTGAACAATACCTTGAAGGACATTGGGAAGATAGATTGGGTGAAGGCAGTGGTTGCAGAGGCTAGAGAGGTGCAAATGTTCATTTGCAACCATCAGACTTCACTTGCTTTGTTTAGAACATTTTCGAGGAAGGAATTCCTCAAGCCCGTGGAGACTAGATATGCCAGCTACTTCATTTTATTAGAGAGGATGCTTGAGGTCCAGAGGCTCTACAATTAATGATGGTCAATGCAGAATGGGGTAGATGGCAAGAGTCAAGCACAACGGAGGGAAAAAGGGTGAAACAAAAAATCCTTGATGATGACTGGTGGTCCACAATGAGGTAAGAAAATTGGCATTGCTGATTTTATTATTTATTTGAATTATTAAATTTTATTATTGCTGATTTTCATTTTATTATTTAATATTTATAGGCTAGCAGCTTACCTGATTCTAATTTTTGTAACTTGTTTGCACTTGCAGTTATGTATGCTCCTTCATTCAGCCTCTTGTGCAAGTGATTAGATATGCTGATACTGACTCTCCTAGCCTTGGAGAGATTTATGAGACCTTTGATAGTATGCTTGGACAGGTCAAACAAGCAATTTATAGCAAGGACCCTTCTTTGGCATTTTATGAGGAGCATCTTAGGCCCATTGTGACGCGACGGTGGGACATTATGAACACCCCGCTTCATATGGCAGCCTATGCTCTCAATCCGAAATGGTATGCACCGAGGCCTGGGAGAGTGGCTCCATCTCATGATGAAGAGGTGAAAGAAGGCTTCATGAGGGCCCTTACAAAAATGTATACTTCAGAGGAATCTACCATACTTCGCACACAATGGCTTGCATTTGCCAATCTTCGTGGTCCAACCTTCGGCAAACCAGAGGCGAGGATGGATAGAGCTACATTGGCTCAAACCGACCCTATTGGATGGTGGACGTGGCATGGGAAGGATGCACCAGAGTTGAGATTACTTGCTGTTCGCCTTCTTTCACAGGTTGCCAGTTCCTCTGCTGCAGAGAGGAATTGGTCCACATATAGCTTCATCCAATCAGTCAAGAGGAACTGCCTTACCTCTAGACGATCGGAGAAGTTGGTGGCAGTACACAGTGCTTTGCGCTTACAGGATCGCCAGTCTAGTGAGTATCGTCAGACTCCAGCCTTACGTTGGGATGTTAATCCCGAAGATGCTACGCAGATTGAGGAGGAGGATGCACATGAGGGATTGGTGGGTGTTCCATTGGTTGAGACAGATCCTTCTATTGACATGGACACTGACACTGACTTAGACTCGTGCTCTGATGGCGAGGGCGATGCTGATTTAGACCTACCTTCTGCTGATTAGGGACCATGGACAGCGATATATTTTCTTAGTTTTATGTTTATCATGTCATTTCATAGTTGAGACTTGGAGCCTTTGGGCATTTTGGTTATAATTATCAAACTTTTATATGATATGTATGCACATTTATAATGAAAAGCATTTGAACTTTGTTAATTTGTTTGTCGATTCTCATGTGAAATCTCAATTCAAGTCTAATGATATGTATTAAGCTTATACAATGTCTAGAATGAATGCTTTATCAATGTTATGCTATGAACTTTTGAAATTTCTCTATATTTTTAAAAATTTCCCTATTTTTTTGTCAGTCGTCCCCTGCCGTCCCCTAAAAAATGACCCAAAAGTACCCCCGTACCAGAAACTCGTCCCGGCGTACCGGGTACTCCCCGTCCCCGAAACCCCGTGGAGCATAGGATACAACTAATTTTTGACGCCATCAAAACCATTACTTATGGAAAACATTACAAGCTGAAGCCATCATAATAGATGAGCCGCCCAAGATTAATTTAGTTGCTGAAGCCGTCCTCCCTTAAGATAGGCGTTGAATTTATCCTTCAAAAACAAGAATAAAAAAGAAAACATTCCAGAAAGCAAAGATAATTAAATCATATTATTTCATAGCCAGATGAATAAATGTGATAACTATGCTTGTAAGTAAGATATGTGCCACCTCCTTAGAAGTGAAATTTGTCTCAAATGAAACCAAGATGAAGGAAATAATAAAGCCATCAATGCAAAGATGCTTTGACCATTCAAAAAAAAATCTGACTTCACATCATGCTGATTTGGCACTATGAAGCTCCACTTGTCATAAAATAAACAAAAGGCTGACAAGGAGACAAACAAGCAGCTGATGTAGATAGGCAAGTAGCTGAAGCAGACAACCAACCAACTCAAACTGACACACAAGCAATTCAAGTAGGCAACCAAGGAGCTCAAGCTGCTCAAGCACACAACTAGGTAGCTGAAGCAAGCAAACACTTAGCTCAACCTTGACGTCAATGACAAAATTATTCCAACAAGCATATGCTATATTTGATAAAGAGGTGTATTGTGATGAACTATTATTTCATATTTTTCGCCATTCTAATTTTTGTAGAAATTGAGGTGCCACATTACCTCCATTACATTTCCTCAAGTTTCCCTAGGAAGCAAACATTGGAATAAAACAAATTTAATCATTATTTTCACAAAAACAACAATTGTCTAAACTCTTGTAAAACTTAATGATTTTATAAGCAAAATATCACTTTCAGATTGCAAAGATGGACTCTACCTCAATATATTAACTATTTATAGTTTTATTTATTTCGATTTTGGAAGCATTCTTGTATAGAATCTATGTATTTGGGTAAAATAAATAATACCCTTTTGAGCATATCACTAATGGCAAATAATATTGGCGGAAGATTAGAAAATCTCTAGACCATAGCAGAAAATTGCTCAAAAAAGACAAGTAAAACCCTTTATGCAATGAAAAAAATGCTTGACTAGGTCAAAATCACATTCAATCGATCAAATATTGGTAAAGTTTGCAATTACTTGTGATTTTTCCAATTAAATTGTGATTTTTAAGAAAAAACATTAAACCATTTTAGGCAATTTATTGATGACATTGTGATTTTTTTTTTGGGGGGGTGGGGAGGGGGAATTTCCAAGAATGGTGATTCATGATTAATCACACTTTAATCATGATTTTTAATTCTCTTTGTTTGGATTGTGGACTAATGCTTGTTTTAAGATAACTTTGATCATATGCATGATGTTAGACAAGCCCACCAATGAAGAAAACAATAAATAAATAACCATACGTGATGAAACACTTAATGTTGGTGAGTAGTGGATACCTTTATTTAATGCTTGTAATGGCTAGTTATTTTCTCCTATGGTGGTATCTTGAGGCATCACATCTATGCAAGAGAAAGCTTGGAAAAGTTCAATATAGGATTTTTACATCAACATTTCTTATCACACTCCATGATCCATCATCAGGAAGAAGAAATGTAAATGAGGATTGTTGCAAATAGCTATCACTTTATAGTGGCATCAATGCCAAAGGATGACCACCTAGGGAAAGGAAGAAATACAAAAATAAAATGTGCTTCCCATTATATAATAATAAAATCAGTATTGAACCCAAAAAATTTAAAATTAAATGTTCAATCTAAATTATTGATCTTTTTAAAAAAAATTGGCCTTTTTCTCCTTGCCTTCTAAAATATTTAATTTAATTATTATTCTTAATTACTTTTTTGGTTTTTTTAAATGAAATGTTGTATCTACTTATTTCAATTTGTTTTTTTAAATGAGTAAATAATGGATCACCACAAATAGATTGATTTTGGTCCCTCATGTAAGTGCTTGCTTAGCTCAACAACTTTTCTTAACCATCCTTTGAAATAGTTATTCTCCACCCCTAAGACTTTGGTATCTTCAACATAGATATGGCACGTTGCATTAAAAGAACATTCCACCAAAGCTAACTAGTTAACATGTTCATGTTATATGACTTCAACATGCTCTTTGATCCTAGTACAAATAAAGCCACCAGTTTCTCCTATGAATGTTAACCCAAATGACCTTTCAACTTTATAAACCCCAAAATTATGATAAGTTTTCCTACAATCATTAGTGGATTTGATAAATCTCCTTAATTTGTTATGTCGTTTAAATGTCATCTTGATGGACTTCTCTTTAGGATTTTTAAAATCTTATTGGAGATCCAAAGAGTTCTCCATAATTTAAAAAATTTCATGGCCCAACTTCTTTAAAAGTTCTTGGAATCTGTTTATTTCTATATCCATTTTTCTTGAAAACCCAAGACAAGTACCGAATTTCTTGCTCAATATGCTCCTCATAACATACTTGCAATATTTATGGCACTTGCATTTTAGGTTGGGGAATAATGAGAAGAGGCATGAGGATAAAGGTCAACAACTTTCCTACACACCAGCCACGACAAAGACCCATCATTCTATAGCTCCTTGGAAAATTTATAACTGTCCACAATGTTGCTTAAATGGTTGTGAAACTCCTCCAACTTATCTAAACTAAGCTACCAAGTTAGTTTAGTATCATTACCATTACGCTTTCACAATCTATGTTTAAATGAAAAGTAATTGAGAGCTTTCTCTTCAAAATAAGCCATAAAAATATCAGCCACCACCAAAAATAGTAATGACCCCATTCTAACACCGAATTAAAAATTATCAAAATTTCATTCTCCTCCACCTCCTTGGCTTTAAGAACTCATTAGAATAAACTAAATCCTTTATGACTCAAGAAGTCTTACCCACTAATGGTTTGATTTTCTTTACAAGGCAAGCCACCAACTTCTATGTAGAAGAAACAATGGTATCAACAATAGATCTTCTTGAAGCATTATGAAATTTTTTGTATTGAGCCATCTTTCAAGTCAAATCCTAGCAATTCCTCATTTTGTGGGTCATGAAGGTTACTTTTGTCCTTTCTAGTCAATATCTTTCTAGGGCCAACAAAAGGAGTTTCCCAACACATCAAGCAAGGCAAGGATGAGAAGATCAACAAGGCAAGACAATCTAAGGCATAGAAATGGTACATCGAAACTCATGAAGTGTCTATAAGGAGTGTCCAAGTTTCAAGGTGAAACCATGAAAAAAGGGTGCATAAGTGAGAAAGCATGCACCTCCTCGAGGAGATGTCCAAAATTGAATGGCAAAACTCAAAAAAAAAGTGCATAGTAGGTCAAAATAAGCGCTTTCAAGTGAAAAGAAGGCCTTAGCAAGGCAAAAGGCATACTTTCTAGACTTCAGTGAAAGGGTTATAGCAAGTCAGCTTCAAATTAGAATAAAAAGTAAACTTAAAGTGAAAATGTCAACATGAAATTAGAACAAAAAGTGAACATTTTGGTCCAAAAGTGATTTAAATGACAAAAGGGAACAATCTTTCACTTAAGCAACAATGTCAACTTTAAAACATGAATAAGGGATGCGTAAGTGAGAAAGCATGCATTTCATGACTTAAATGTCGGCTTTAAAACATGAAAAAGGGTGCATAAGTGACAAAGGTTGTACTTCATGGGGGAGATGACATGTTTTAAGTGAAAAATATGAAAAACTAAACCTAGACCCCAAAAAGTGTGCTTAGGTGAGGAAAGTCACTTAAGTGAACATAAAATTAGTAGAAAAAGTGCATACAAGTCTCAAAGTGTGCCCATGAGTTAATTGAACTTCAAGAGTATAGATGTTTATAATAGAGAGTACTAGGAAGAAAAACCTAGAAAGGCTCCACAAAGGGGAAGAACAAAAGTAAAGAAAAATGAAACAAGGAACCATCCACAAGACTAGTCAAGAAAATAGTACATAGAAGGGGGAACAAGATCCCCAAAGACCCAATGCTATGGAAAATTGGAGATCGTCAAGTATCACTGTTTGGACTAGAAATGGTAAGTCACTGGTACCATCATTGATTACTATTAAGGGACCAATACAAGATTTCATAATGCACATCAAGGAGTGCCAAGGGCAAGGAGGTCAAGCAAAGTACTCCCCTTAGGATCACATCTAACATCCAAGGCCAAAGTTGTATCAGTGAAAAAGCTCGTAATGTGCATCTACCCCTATGGCTAGGTGGTGGCTGAAGAGTAGATCTATTCTGATGAGAGGAAGCTGAACCGCACCATTGGGAAGAAATAGGACCATGATGTCAAGGAGGAACATGTCAAGGGAAAAGCTATGAGAAATGTCATCTCACAAGTCTATCTACGTCTATAAACAAAGTAGCAATATCCAAAGGACATTTAGCGCTGCCAATCTCCTAGATATGTTGGAAGAAGGAGGTGATCAAGCTAGAGGTTCTAGAACCTTGAAAGACCTCACGGAAGGATATCTAAAAAAATGGGTGATTTCCTCTCAAAGATAAGGGGCCAAACACCATACTAAGATATCTAGACCAATTAGGATATAAAAAAAGTGCATGCAAGCCTCAAAGCATGCCCATGAGTTAAGTGAACTTTAAATTATAACAGAGGTATGTAGCTTGTAAGTGTCTTAAAAGTGCTCTAGAAAAGAGAAAATTACTTAAGAGAACTTCAAATTTGGAATATGCACCCCTGTTTTTTTGTTTTCAATCTGCTGTGGTTGTTGTTTTCTGAGTTTGCTGGTTATTGTTTTCTTCAATGCTTTTTTTTTTCAAATGTATTTTTGTCATAAAGAACAGATTGCATTGAACATGAAACTAAGATTCTAAAGCTTTCCAAAGAGATTGAAACAACAACATGAACATTCAATTTTCTGTTTTCAAATCAGAATAATACAACATTCTTTTCAGACCTGTTTGAGCTTGTTACAACAGCAAATAAGAGATTTGAAGACCACGATCAGCTCCCAAGCAATGATGCTTGTTTTATCTTGGTTTCCCAACACCTTTGCCTCCTTTTTCAGCTTCACAAAGAACAATGACCAAACCCAGCTTTGCTGGATGCAACAAGGGTTTCACAGCAGCAGAGGGGCATCCCTCTCAAAAGTTCGATTCACCTTCGAAAATCCAAATCTTCATCAAAAAATACAAACTAGTGCTTGAAATAATCGCCATGGAGAGTCTCATCATTATTTCCAATACCCATTTTGATTCTTCAAGTCAACTTAGAGATATGAGCAATAAGGTGGATTCTCACCTAGAAATGCAAAGCCCAGAAAATGAAACCAAACACACCAAAATTGTAATGTCCCCATTTTGGCCATACGCTCTTCTTTGACTGATAGCCTATTTCCAGAAATCCGTAGGTTGATCAAAAGTGAAATTAGGGTTTCCTTGTTTGGAGGTTTGTGGCATTTCTAGGTATTTACTATTTTTAGTAAATACTAATTTTGGCAGTGGTTCAGTTGTCAGCTTTCATTAAGTCTTGCTTCCAGCCGTTTGGTTTTTTGAGGTAAACTTACTATTTTGGCAAGGCTATTTTAGTAAGTCTAATTTTGGCCATCATCGCAGTCAACTCAAGTCATCTTGTTATCCATCGTCTCAATTTGGCTTTGGGTTTGGTTTCTCCTTTGGACTGAGTTTCACTTAGTCAATTTTCATGTCTTGAAGTTGTACCCCATGCCTAGGCTTGATGACTTCAAGTTGTTTTAAAGAAGGGGACATAAGGTCAAGTGAGCATTTAATTATTTAATAAATGCTTTATTGTTGCAATATGAAATGGATGCCTAAAGGGGTTGAATGATATTTTATTATTTCAAAGTAAAAGGCAAAAAGGTGGCGTCCTTTTTGGAAGTTGAAGTGATTCAACTTCTTGGAATTTGAAGAGTTCTTGTTGCTTCATTTGCCAACAAAAGCTTATATATTGCTGCTGTTTGAAGAGCTGATTATCCAATGTTTATGCTAATGTTATGCTGTCAAAATGACAACTTGTTTAATACTTCGAGGGATGCTTACCTCCTAGTTCCAATCCAATTTCGTGTTTGAAAGACAACACCTAGTTGGTCTTATTGCTGCTTCTCAATCAGACTAGCAGATTGTGCTTCAAAGTTGGTGAATTTTGGTGAGAATTTCAGTTTTAATGTTGCTGATGTATACACAGCTGAAGGTGTTTTTCATTTACAGCTTTTGATGTGAATTTATTTTGGTTATGGGTATTTGATCCTTGCAATTCTATGCTAATGGCGATCATATTTGGAGAATTTCAGAATTTAATTCCAAGTATTTGATTTTTAGCAAGAGAAATCGCCCCTCTTGAGGGCCGTACCATCTTGAGAGTGCTTTGGGATTCGTGCAAAATAATATCATGAGTTTTGATGCAGTTTTGTGGTTTGAGTTTGGGCGCCTATCCTCCAAAGAGACTTTGCATTTCGTTTCATTCAATTCAGAGGTATATTGAAGGAGTTGTGATCATTTTTATGAGTTTGCTGTTTGCTGATAGACATTTCCAGATTGCAGATTTTTATATCAGACTTGTTAGTTTTTGATATAATGCTAGTTTGAGCTTCAATTCTTCATCTTATATCATTGTAAATGTTAGAGGAAGTGATACTCTAACTGTTTAATGTTCTTGGAAGATTATCTATTCTATTTGCAGCTGTTCTTATTCTTTGTAAAGCTAGTTAGTAGTACTAACAGCTCTTCCTTTACTTGCTGCAATTTTATATCTGTTTTACACTCCCACAATTGAGTGGTTGAGTTTTAGAATAAACTTATATCTTGTTTGTAATTTCCCCCCACGTTATAAGTGGTTGTGTGGACAGTATTCCCCCCACGTTAATAAGTGGAAGAGTGGATTTAAAGGCTGGCTTGCTGCCTAATAATTGTTGTAAACTCACCCACTGAATAAGTGGAGTATTCCCACCACTCTGTGGATGCCCGCCGCAACGGATGAATTGTTTTAATTGTAATCTTTTCCCCCCACTGTTTGGTGGTAGTGAGGAAATGCTTTTCATGGCTGGTTATCTGCCTATCAGTTTCTAGTTTTCAAATTCAACACTCCGCCATATGTTAGCACCTCGCCCTCAGTGGGATCTTGAGTGCACATTCTTGACGTTGAGTAGTTTTCATTTCAAGTTCAGATTTCTATTTGGAGCTAACGCTAACCGAGTTGATTAAGTGTTGGTTATGTGTGTTAATTCATCGAAAAAAATTGGTTAGCATATTTCAAAAATCTTTAGCAAACACACCAAAACTAAATACGAAGCATTCCACACCGAAAACCATCAAAAATACTGAAATATCCTCATCTTTTCTTCACTGTAAATCAATCTTTTGAAGCTCCTATGATCTCAACTATCTGTAAACACCAATATCTGATTAGGGTGGATGTTTCACCACCAAAACCAGCCAATACGATGGAGGGTTCTCGTCCTCACAACGCAACCCAGGCAACCAGAAGACAATTCATAAGCATTTCAGTATGTCGTCAAAGTCTAGATGATGAAAATGAGAGCCAACTTCAAAATATAAACTTAGAGCGATGGATTTTTAAAAACTCTTAATTCCTCTCTAGAAATGTGCGCCCTTCTCCTACTTTTTAATATTTTAACATTTTATAATATTATCTCCTTTTCTCATAGGCGTCCAAGCTTAAGAAGGAAATATAATATTTAATGAACTTTTAAAAACAACTTAAAGTTGTTTCATTAGGCGCCTTGGTACACTTTTATGACCACTTTACCCCTCAATATAATGTTATAACATAACTTTATAAAATCACTTAAGTAGTCAAACAAGCAAATATTAAACTGCAACCTTAGGCTCTCCAACTGAAAACTAGATAATAATGCTGCTGCAAGAACACTGGCCTGGGATGTAATGTCCTCTTTTTCATGAGCAATGGATTTTGGAGGAATTAGCCTATTCCTAATCCTTGTAGGCTAATGGGACTTGATAAGAGGATCGTTTGGCAAATACCCAATTGATTGGTTGGCTCATTTCTTGGTCATATGAAGGTTTTCCTATTATCACCATGGATGTTTCTAATTTTGGAAACCTTATTTTATGTTATAATGTTATATTGCACTTTAGGAGTTGAGTTATATTTTATATTATTATAAAGTGCAATATTAAAATAATAAAATAATAAAATAATATTCCTTTTAGAAGGTGACTTGGGAAAGTTCTAGAAGGAGGCCGACCTATTGAGGAAAAAGAATAAATAGGCATCGAGGGCTCATTGTCTATCATCCAAATTTGTTGTTGTCGTTGTTTGTTGTTGATGGTTGTGGAGCCTAAGGTTTCTGCAGTTGTCTTTGGCCATTGAGAACGGAAACTCTCAATTGGTACGCAATTTTGAGGGTGTGAAATATCACTTGAATTATTGCAAAGTTGAGGAAGTTGCTTCAGACTTTCTACTTGTACTTCAAAGCAAAATTTTATGGCCTTTGGCCAAATTTTGGTGGTATCGATTGAAAGATCAATTGGTGCATTGTTGGAGTCATTTTGGTGTATTGAGACTTCATCAAGATTGTTATTCAAGGTTCAATCTGCATTTTTATCAATTCTGGAATAAATTACAGTCATATATATCAGCTTGAGGGAGCCACGATTTTGCTTATTGCAGCCATAACATACATTGATCTTGGTCTTGATTAGTAGTGCTTGACTTCTAAAGAGATGGAGATCATTATTGGAGCTGGAGGAGATCTTTAGAGGCTGATTTATATTTATTTTCTGAGGTCTGCTAGAACAGGGGCGAATTTGGCTGGGAAGCACAAATAAATTCATTAAAATTCATACACTTGTTTTTGGCTTATGGGTATTGGAGCAATCAATTTCTAGAGGATGGACAATGATGTTTGGTGATTAAAATTAGAGGTTGCAGCTGCTATTATTTTATTTTTTAAGTCTGAAATATCCAGCAGGGGCGGCTAGGGCTGAGACATCTTCCATCACTCATAAGGTGCACTCTCCTTTGTTCTTGTTTGCTACTTCATCTCCAATCCAAGGCGACTTCAGTCCAGGTTTCTTTGCATTGTTTGGAGCTCATTTACATGTCATATTTGTATACATTTGAAGTCTGATTTTGTACTCATAAATTAGCAAACTTCAAAAAAGTTGTAAATTGCCAAGAGTCTTGGCAATGCTTTGCATTTTGGTTTATAAAACAAGTGTTGGAGTTTAGTTTAGATTAGTAACATTATTCATAGTCTTCTAGATTCTAGATGGATGCATTCCAAGTGTTTGATAAAAAGTCACTTGGCTGTAGGTGGATATTTCACATGTAGAAATCATTTAATGAGCATTGTATTGAGTCTTTGTATTGCAAATTGGAGATATAGGTTGCTGGTTGTTGATAAGTTGTCAATAAGCATTTCCATATTATTCACACTCAGATTTAGTATGCATACCAACTGTTTGTGAATATACCAGTTGGCTGTAGGTGTTCATTTCTCATGCTTAGATCATATATATGCATTGGATATTGTCAAATTAAGTTGCACATTCATGCTAGGACATTGTTTAGTCAATTTAGAGTCATTTGTAAGCATTCTCACTGATGCAAATTGAAGAAAAGAGTCATTTTAGCAAACTGCAATGTTATATCAGTCATATGACCCTTGTATGCAAAGTGTTTGATGTAATTTCCAAGGCCAAAAATCAGAAGTTTTCAATCAGATTTAAGCAGGGTCATTACATGGGACCAACTCCCCCCAAAGGTGACTCACTAAAACTAGCACTACTATAAATAGTAAGATATGCCAAATGCCCAAAACTGAGTGAAACTAAAGACCAATCAAGAAACTGTGACCAACTAAAGATGGCAACATCAAGACCAGCCACTGCTAGAAACAGAAACCCCCTCCAAAAAACCCAACACTGAACATTAATGTTGGCAATTGAGTCCCCTAACCACATCAACTAGCCTACAGGAACTCTGGAATAGGTTAATTGAAACACTACACTACTCAGGAGCGAGAAGGGGACATTACAAAATTACAATAAAAATGAACTTTAAGTGAAAACTTGCATAAATTGTCCAATGTCCATGAAAAATCAAAACAAAAAGAGTTGCATTGGTGAAAAAGCACACACTTTTTCGTTTAAGTGACAATGCCAACTTGGAAATATAAGAAAAAGTGTGCCTAAGCCACTTAACTCAAAAACACCATTGGTCTATATATCTAAAGAAAGTAGAGGGATGATTGCATGCGTCCTAGTACAGGCAATAGTATCTCCCCTAGATCTCATAGTAAATGAGGCACTTGAAAATGAAATGTTCCTTGGTCTCCTACCTCTGGGAGGGATTAAAGATGGAAAATTCGATTAGGGAAAGGAACTTCAAATTAGAACAAATTGTGAACTTTAAGTGAAAAATTGCATAACTTATCCAATGTCCATGAAAAATTAGAATAAAAAGTTGCATAAGTGAAAAAGCACAAGTAGAAAAAGTGCATACAAGCCTCAAAGTATGCCCATGAGTTAAGTGAACTTCAAATTAGAACAAAAAAGGTGCATGAGTGTCTCAAAAGTGCTCTAGGCAATAGAAAAATACTTAAGGGAACTTCAAATAAGAACAAAGTGAACTTTCAAGTGAGAACTTGCATAAACTATCCAATGTCCATGAAACATTAGGGAAAAAAGTTGCATAAGTGAAAAAGATCACGCTTTTTCACTTAAGTGACAATGAAAACTTAGAAATATAACAAAAAGTGTGCCTAAGTCATATAAGTCAAAAACATCAAAAGTTGCTTTGGTGACTCAAAAGTGGGAACTTCAAGAGGAAATAAACAAGTTTCAAGTGAGAAAAGTTGTCCTTAAACTCAAAGCATGCCCTCTACATGGAGAAGTCCAAATTCACCTTCAAAACACAAAAGAAGTCACATTGAAGAAAGTTTTGCAGCAAATTCTTCAAGTGTCATTGCACTTGTCTGAGTCTTCATCATTTACAATAGTCCTCATTGGAAACCTTATCGTTTCCTTCATTCTTCAATCCAAGGCACTTCAAGGTTGATAATTTGTCTCGAAAGAGGTCTTCATCATTGACAACATCTAAGGCACTAAATAGTAAACTTAACAAGTTTCTAAGGAACGAATCATATTCAAGTCACCAAGATTGTTTGGTGAGTTGTCAATGGTTGTTAGGGTTTGGTTTCAAGTTTCTTGAAAGGATCCGCCATGGTTTGAATGAAGGTGCAACATCAAAATCACTCGGAGGAGTCAATCAACACCAAACTAGCTATTTTTTAGCCATGATAAATTTAGCTACAACTAATTTTAGTTGTCATTTTTTCTTGGGAGGCAGCTATTTCAAGGTGATCTTCTAGAAGATCTACTAAGAGATGTTTTATTTTTAGATGACCTTCTAGAAGACCTACTTGTTGTAGCCTATGTTCTTATCGAAAATCTATTTTGAAGATTTCTTATTTTAATTGATGTATTTATGAATGAATTGATAATTCAGGCTTCGCTTGATTTGCAAGTGAACTATTCTTAACATAGGGTCCATAGTTGCTGTACATTGTTTTGATATAGAATATTATCTAATACAAGTGATGGAATTGGAATTTTATGCCTACTTGCTATTGAGATTTTTGTTCAAGCTCACTTATTTGTTCTTGTGATTTTGTGAGTTGAATAGTTATTGCAGACTTCATATTGCTATAGTTGTTGGTTTGGGCTTTGTGGCCTTTTATACAAATCTTGGTATTCGATTCATAATATCTTGTGTTTTTTCCAATTCAAGCTTGGTGTCGTACTCATGTTTTCTAGTCTCTACTTTTAGCTGGAAAGAGTGACTATTTAATAGCTATTTAGATTGTTTGCTTTCAAGATAAAAAACAAAAAAACCTCTCATATTGAGTAGAAGTGCTGATATGCCTTGTGCCCTTGCCCAAGAACTAAAAAGATGGGCAATTTCTTTAGATTTTTTACAATACATGCTCAAAACCCAGAGATTTAACTTGTACATATTGTAATAAGCTAGAGATCATTTCTTTAGGTTCTAGGCTTTAGTTTGACTTTAAGTTAAAAGGGAGTTTCCTCTTCTAATTTGAAGAAAATTTTATCATTACATGTTCCATTTTGTATTATCTTGCTAACATGTCTTAATGGAACTCCATCTTTATGAATCTTAGGTATACCATATATCCTCCAAGTGATTTATTTATCAGGGCAAGGTTTTTCTTCACACTATCTTTAAGTGAAGCTTAGGCAATTTCTTTCTTCATTCTCCTCGTGATCAAGATCACAAAGTTCTAATCAAAATTTTTATAACTTACACTACTTGTCAAATGGTTTACCATCTTCACCTCATAGTCAACCTTGTTCATAACCACCATGGCATTCCCTTTATCATCTTTAATAATAACAATATTGTTATTCTCATTTAGTTTCTTTGTAGTTGTCCACTCATCTTGGGGATGTTGCACTTGGGTAGTTAACCACGCCTAAGAGCAACAACATGGTGTTGTCTTATCTCTTCCACCACTTCATTCAATAAGAAACTAATTACATTCTCTATTTCAAATATTAAATCGTCCTTAGGGGTAAATCTAGAGGTGATAGAAAAACCTACTCATGTCTTTAAAATACTAAAGTGGGCCCTATAAAGGGCAAGGTCTGAAAGGTTGACCACCAGCTTATCTTCGCAATCTTCTATTTTATTGAGGGACACCACTCCATCTACTTTCTCTATACCATGGTAATTTAAATTGTTCAAAGGAGGGCATGTTGTCCACTAGCGACATCACCAATCAATGACACCTCCAAGCTGGTGGTAGAAAGAGAAGGGAAACCAATACCATTGCCCCTATTATTAATCAATCTCTCACCTACTTCAACCATGTTAGGGATCATGAAAATTATCTAAATTCAAACCCCAAGGGGAAATTAGTCCACTCAAAATATTTCCACACCCCTTATTCTCAACCAAACTATCTCCAAGCCCAACTGTTAATGATATTGAGCAGCTTCGGGTTCATCCTTCCAGCCTCTAGTGAAGACATAATAAATGTAGCCTATCGGCTATTTATTATATGAGTCATTTATTTAAGATTGGGCGCTTCTCTTGGCAATATTATATTTTCACTTGAGGCCGACCTTCCTTATGTTTTGTAATTAATATTTTATTGTATTCTGGCCGACCTCATAACTTGAAGTGATGCGACCTATCTCACTTGTATATATACAAGGTTAGTTCCTCCATTCATTATTCAATTTAAGAAAGTCCAATTTATTTATCTCTAAGTGCGAATTTATCAAAAGAGCAGAAGTGCGAATTTATCAAGAGGCAAGAAGTGTGAACTTATCAAAAGGCAAGTCAAGTGCGAATCTCTCAAGCGCTGAGTGTGATCTACATCTAGAGCTGTGTGCGAATCTGTTCAAGTGCAAGTTGTGAATATCATTGAAGAGTAAATTCTTCTTGTCAGAAGTTCAGTTCATTTTCTGTTCTTTGTATCTGATACAGGTACAGAATTCTGGCCTTGTGATTGGCCTCATTGTAAAGAGAATTGTCGCCATTATTCTTATATAAGAGAGATCTTTTGTTGCTGGGTTTTTCTCCCTCAAGAGGAGGGTTTTCCCAGGGTATCTGCTGTGTTATTTTGTCTGATTTGAATTAATTTTCTGTGCATTAAATCTGATCATATAAATTTAACACCAACAATCAAAATGCTAGATGAAGAATTACCATTAGCAAATCATATATACAACTAGAGTTATCTATAAATGGAGTTCTAGTGTGCAATTATAAAATATCTTTTTCATCCCATTAATGGATTATGTGGTGTGATCCAAAATGTTGATTCATAAATCTCCTTCTCAATTGTCACCCAGAAATTTGTTTCCATTTCATACACTCATTTATGTAAAATGTGAAGGGTATAATGCTCTTGTCCTTTATCTGGCCAAATTTGTCTCTAAGGTTCTAGAGTTTCCATATGACCTGAAACCAACAATTCTTGAGGAATCTACAATTTCTTCTAATAGCATATGGTTTTCAGGGTGGATCTTTTAACTACCATTCACACATAAGGATTTGGATATTGGTATATTTTGTCCTTGGATTTTATGTCATTCATATCATCTTGTTCCAGATTTGTTTAATTTATTGAAATTCTGCTAAAGTTTGTTCTGGATATCATTGAAATATATCCAGAGTTCATCCACGTCCCTAAACATGGATATTTAAAGATTAATTCTATTGATATGAATGATGCTTATAAACATTTCTGTCCTAACTATTGATAGTTTGCCTACTTTTAGGAATATTGCATCCTTGACAGGTATGAAGAATTTAAGAAAAGAAGCATTCAAATTTTATAAAAGAAAAAAACTCAAAAGGCATTTTTGTAATTAAAAAAATATACATTTGTACAGACAGATATGAGAAAAAAACAAAAAGAATAAAAGCTTAGGCCAGAAAGATGTAAGCAAACATGACAAGAGACCTGAATACCATCAAGTACAAGTAGACGATGTGGCAGTGAGCACCATCTCTGGAAACTTGACTGAATTGCAATAGAGTCCATGTGCCAGAAGCTTTTAGGAAGCTTAATTACTCCAATGGCTTCAGTGACCTCAACTGATTCTACCCCAGCCAATTTCTGCATCACCAAAGGACTTACACGCACAATGCGTCTAGAAGGCTCTACTAAGCCCACCGGTACATCAGCACCATCTTGTATAAATAGATAGTCCACTACAGGTTTGGCTTCCTTTGCTTGCAAAAGTTCAGATATTTCCCTTAACAAAAAAGACATCCACTTCTCAAAATATAATTCATTTACCCTTATCACATAGAAAACAATGAAAAATAATTTGAGCTTAATCTTTAGAGCTTAGCCTCCAAATATATGTAACTCTAACAGAAATAAACTGTACCATAATTAAAAAGAAGTTACAGAGTAATGTGACAAGGTCATACCAGATTAGCTAAGCCATATTTCGCTGTAAAGAAAAGATGAAACATGGACATTCAATTTTTCAAAAGCATAAGCACAAAAAAAGAGTCATTAAAGTTATATGCACTAATGGCCACTCTTTTAAAAAAGCACTCTGTCGGCAGACTGGGATCAATATAGGCCAATAATAATTAATAAAGAAATAGAAATAATACAGAAGTAAATAACTGAAATGAAATCACAGAATGCAGAGATATCAACACATTACACAAGAACTTACATGGGGAAACCCTTAGGTTAAAAACCCCACAAAGCATCATTCTTAATATGAGAAAACTTACAATGTCTGTCAACCAGAGTCAAGAACCCAACTGTTCATGATGTCTCCTCCCCTTCTTCCAATGCCTCAATACCTTTTGCAATATTGTCAAATCCTCCCAAACATATATCATCCATGAAAATTTTCCATACACGAAAAATTACTTAAAAAAAGGGTAGGATGCAAATCCGTTACAATTGGGAGGTTATACCTTTACATTAAGGTATATGATGATTATTTAATAAAATAATATTTAATATTAAACTGTTAATTAATAATCAACTGAAATTTATATGGCCATGTATGCAATGTTTATATATAAGGCTAAACCTTATACTGTAATAGAACCTTATTAATGTTATTTAAACCCCTTGTCAATAAGTGTGATCCCCTAATAAATGTTATGCTCTAACACACTACAAGATTCAAAACCCATAAACTGAATTTCAGCTTTTAACTATTCAGAGATAAGCACTAAATTTGATTTTTCAAAAAATATTTCTCTATATAGAAAACATTTTTCCACTTTCCTATATTTTACTCATTTCAACTTTCCTCCATGTCATAAGCTAGCACAAGAGAGTATAAAGCGCAAGAAATTAAGGCAAGGCATCTAATATAAAAACACAGTATTTAGAGAATACAACAAAATAATCCATATAGATGAACAAAAAACAAATAGTCTGACAAAACTTGTCAAAGGATAAGCTAGCTCTACCAGACTTTCTTTCTATAGATGGGAAGGAGCTCTAGAAAGAGCTAAATCTTTTCTCTCCTCCGCATGCATCTGCATTCCCTATCACGCTGTTCTTGTCTGGTCACCTTATGTCACTATATGTTTGTCATCCATGAGGACAGATTGTATAAATGGTCCACTCCCTTCCAAATGTAGCTGTCAATACTAGAGGTTTGGGGGTTAACAATACCAAAAAATTAACCCATCCCTACTTATCTTTATGTGTTTATTCAATTAGAAAAGTATTCTCAATCTTGTATGTGAATTACTTTTCTCTAGTCTCTTTGAGACCTTTGGAGACTATGTCTAAAACTTGCCTTCAAGATAGACAAGAAGGTCTGTGGCTGAGAATTTATAATATCAGAAACCTATCCAAAGTTTCTTATGGATTTTTTGAGGACCATGAGCATATACTCTACAGATGGGTTCTTAGGTTTATCATAGCCTCCTTGTCTTCTCTCATAAATATGTAAATCTTTCAGCCAAGAAATTGGTTGAGCTCCACTCATACATCCAGGTGTCTATCTATGTTACGAAAATGAGACACGGCAAAGAAATCAAGGAAACCAAAGCAATACAAAAATCAAGTGGATGCATATGCTGAAATCATATAATATGTGTGGAGTTAAGTACCCTCTTTGATGATAAATGGAGCTTTCTCTGTCAAAGAAAAAAAGAGCAGAAAGTGTGCCATCCTTAATATTATTGATTATGTTCATGAAACAAATTCATGCTCTCAAATTTCATGGCCCACGAGCCTACAAACAAACGCTCTATATCCTTCCATGTCATTATTTATTGGCACATCTGGAGTGAAAGATCCAGAGCCACTACTCTAGACATTCTAATGACTGGGACTGCCTCTGAATGTCTTCTGCATTCACCAGCAAATACCTCCAAACGCAACTGATCATCATCTACATCTGCATCATAGTCCCACATCCTAGTGGACCCCACATAGCATTCCACATGTTGTTGGAATACAAGGAAAAGATTGAAATGAACATAAACCAAATCTCAAGCCTTTTGAGAACCTAGGAAATTATGTTTGACATATTTTGTGAGTGAATGGTAGCTCCAATTTCACTTGCATGAAGATGAACTAGCCTACTGTGATGTGTAATGAATATGTTATAAATTATACTTAAAAATGGAAAATTTGGAAAAAGGAAAAAAAAATTGCATAAAATTTTGAACTTCAAAATAATAAATTTTGATATTAGTTTGAAGTTTAAGGAGGGAACCAACAGATGCATGATGATATGACTAACTAGACAATAAATAAGGAACTCCAAGGTTGGGCGTCCTACCAAGCCATTCATAACATCAAAACCCAGGGGTACAACATTTGAACAATATATATAAAGTGAATGGAAAAACAATCCCCTTGTGGACTTCCATAAGGGGTGTCTTCAATGCCAAATTGGTAGTTGGCCAGGCCATGACTTATAAAAATAGCACAGCATACTGGCTTCATGCTTCTACCAAACATCTATGGGATAAAGTCTCATCCTATGACATTGAAAGTCCTGATCCACCAAGTACTTTCCTAACTGAACCCATATGATGTATCCATGTACCTGTATGCACAGAAATCTGGCAAGCGTGACTTCTCAGCACCATGCTGAGTCAAGCCACTAGATAGATGATGTGATGGTATTTATAGTTGCTGTGGATGTTGCTGTGATTTTTCTGATGTGGTGGCCGAGGTTGAAGAGGCTGTGGTAGCAGAAGATCAAGGGGAGGACCAGATTGATGCCGACTTCACTCAGGCTTGAATGGCCCTACTTGGACTTGTTCCCCTCTAGCTATCCACTCCTTTTCCTCAAGAGCACAAAGTTGGTTGACTGCGAGAGGTGGAAAAGAGGTTGATTGAAATACTAATTGTAAACTGCTACTAATATCCTTACTCCCACTCTATACCCTATGTTGCTCTAAAGCAAGGGAGTTATGTGGATGTTGCATGGATACTCAGAAATGGATGAGTGTGTTTTGAATGTGTGTAGGAGGTGTTTATATTAAGAATGTGGTTGATGTATTGAATATGTTGATAATGTTGGAAGGTGTTGTTGGGGTAAGTTTGCTTGACTTTTTATGCTTTGTAATGTTTTTGTATGTATTTGTTTTTTGAAAGAACTATATGAACAAAGACAATGCTTCTAATTGCTTCAAATGAAATAGTAAAATAATTAATCAAATTTACTGGAAATGCGACTGAAACTAATTATGCCCTTTTTTCTTTTTGTATTTTTATAAATGAAATGATATGCAACTGATTAATTAGATGTAAACAACTAATTCAGTAGAACTAACTAATTGAATGCTGCTAATTCAATAAATGCAAGCTAAATTTAACCTTTCTAGAAAGTCATACTTCTTTCTGGAAAACAAAAAAAAATCTGTTTTGGAAAGCAAACTCTTTTTAAGAAAGCAGAAATCTATACTTTTTCTGAAAATACAATTGAAGAAGCAGAAAGAAGAAACCAAATCCTGGAGATAAAAATAACCGTTCTTTTGCAGACAATTAATAACCAGGATGTACACATTGGGAATTTCCAAAAACTACAGCACAGACATGTTATGTTAAGATCTTCTGTCGAAGTTTGTTTTGCCTAAATCCACTGAGGAAATTCCTAGAATCACCCTGAAAGAAATTTCCTTTGGAATGTCCCAAGAGGTTTTCCAAATGAAATTTGTAGGGAAGATACTCCTGGGAAAAGCTAAGTCTTCCTAAGAATGATTTGTTCTAATACTGCAAATTTTGAAAGATTTTTTTATTTTAAAAACAACAGAATTTGACAAGAAGCTACCCTAAATCAGACAATATATGTGAGGGAAAGGAGTGAGGGGTTTGGGTTATAAATTGATCCAACCCAAACCTTTGGATCCCTCTATGTTTTACTATTCTATAGTGGCAGGTATAGCAAGCAAGATACAAACAAAAGAAACTCTTTTTAAAGAAAACAATGCCTTTACTCAGTAGTAAACATGGAAGAAGCTTATTCTAAAACAAATGACAAATCATAGACAACAAAATTAAATCTAAATTACACAAATTTCAAACTATAAATTATTTAAAACAAAAAATTAATTCTAGGAAAACAGGAAATTCTAATAATTACAACAAAAAGATCTACACTAATAAACAACAAAGAAAATAAGAAAATCCACACCTAGAGCACAGTGCTTCAGATGTAAACCAAATTTGGAGATGATGGTTGTGATGTTCTCAATTTGATATCCCTTTTTGTGGCTCCTTCCTAAGTGCAATTATCCTAGAGTGGATCTCCAAGGCAAGGGTCAACAAAGGAAACTAAATACTGGGAACAAAATGGTGGTAATGGCAGGAAATGATTGGACTGAATTGATTAATGGTCACAAAGAAATCTCAGTAGAGTTTAGATTCTTCATATAAATTTATTGGACCCTTGAAAATAACTTGCTTTTCCTATTTTGTACGTGAGGGCTTGTCTGGGGATGAAGGCACAATTGGCAGATCTAAATTGGGAACATTTGGAGAGGAACACAAGAGAATCTCATGTTTTGGAAGCAAATTGCACATGCGACTGAATATGAAAAAAATTGTCAGCTGGCAAAAAGTTGCCACTTTTGAGATTTAAGAAATTGTCATGGCAAAATTGAACATACCGCAGTGAAAACGAAAGTACCATGACAGAAACCAAAAAAACTGTGGCAAAAATAGAAATACAACAGTAAAAACAATTTTGCCACCTGCTCAAAGTAGTAAATTTGCCAAAACACAAAAAGCGCCAAGTTTTTAAAAGATAACAAGAACACAAGAAAACATTGGTTGACAAGCAACAAACACAAAGGCAACAAGAGAAAGGGTTGATAAACATGGTTTTACCTTGGTGACACCTGTCAACCACACAACATTGCATTTTCATGCCATACTGGCTTCTTTTGGGGATTTATGTTATCATTGGACATGCCATGTCGGACTGTACAGTTTTGGACTCTTACAGTGCCATCCTTGTGGTTATAACCCTTATTGGGAAAGACATAATTTTCCATCAACTCATCTTCCTTTGATTTCTTATGAAATCAATTGGGGCGAAATAAAGCAACACTTGAATGAAGGGGACTGTGAAGCATCTTCCATTTCAAGAGACTAAGATCATGCAAAAAATCCATCATCATATTAAAACATCAGAATGCTCATTAAATATTATTTGACGAAGATTCCTTCTCACCTAAGCAAAGATCTCATATAAATTCCTTAAGCATGGCTGATCCCTATCAAAAGCAAATGGGGTTGCAAGCTAAGCGGGCTTAACCTTGGGGGAAACTCCATGGTTAAGCACGCTTGAGCTGGAGTAGTATTGGGATGGGTGACCTCCTGGGAAGGCCCAATGCTTCACCTCTGTGAGCATCACCTAGATGCAATGAGTGCTAAGTGGACCATTCACTATCATGACGGATGGATTCTTGTGAACCACTACTCATGAAATATGGGTCAATGAGTTTGACTCGTAAAACTACATGGTTGAATCCTGATAGTAATATCACAATTTGACACACTGGAAAATACCTCCTACTTATAAATTGATGAGCTAAAGGGGCTCTATAATGAATGGTTCATAAGGCACAACACTTGCTTAAGGTTTTGCAAATGGGGTTGCAACCTAAGTGGGCTTAACCTTGCAGGAAACTCCATGGTTAAACACGCTTCAGCTAGAGTAGTACTGGGATGGGGCACCTCCTGGGAAGGCCCAATGCTTCACCTCTATGAGCATCACCTAGATGCAATGAGTGCTAAGTGGACCATTCACTATCATGAGAGATGGGTTCTTGTGAACCGCTACTCATGAAATATAGGTCAATGAGTTTGACTCATAAAACTACACGGTTGAATCCTGATAGCAATATCACAATGTTGAAGGGCTTCAAAATTGGACCTGTCTTGGTCCCTACATCTTCTAGCCACCTCGAACCTATTTATTATCACCAGAATTGGACCCCTTCTATGTTTGTCACTCAAGAAAAACTGCCAAAACTGTAAGTGACTAACACTCTTTTAGAGACATTGCAATATAATGAATATTGAAACAAATCTGTATCCTGCACATTGTCGAAGTTTCAGAGGAGCATATTTCATGTAGATTACCAAAGAATTTGCAGATTAGTATTGTAATTATGCAAAAGGTTTCTTTCATTTAATGCCCGTCCAACCCAAACAAGGGTATTAATATCCTTAAATAGCAGGTTAATGCAATCATATAGGTTGCAAGAACATGGTTGACTGGATAATCTGTTACGGTCTGAATAGTCAGGATCAAGTTTTAAAAATGCCCTTTTGGAGATGCTCTTCAAATATTCACGTTCTTGGTCCTCCCTATAGCACCATGACCTTTCAAAAACATAACCTCTTTTTGGTTAAAAATCTAAACATTAATGAGAATCAGAGAGATATTAATGGTTGATATTTGCCCAACCATCTGAAACAATTGAAGCCCGGAATCCCTCCAAGTTTTTCTGATTTCATGGAGTTTCAATTCAATGTGAGACTACTTACATGTCAAAATTGTTGTCCTCATTTTCTTGTAACTTGGGAGCATGTACCCTGTTGGCATATTATTGGTACATTCTTTACCAGGTAATGTGTCTTTTGCATCAGGCAGAACAACCTGTGCCCACAAAATGCTACACCATTTGCAAAGAAAAATAGATCAATGGATGAATCAATGTCTGTCTGGCTTCTAGCATTCCAAAACTGATCAAGAGAAAGACCTCGACATGTAACTTCACTGGAGCTTCAAATTGAAACCTTAATTACAGATGGCCTGTTGTAAGAGTAATCTGAGCTGGTTCAATGACAAAGTTTAGTTTCTCAACATTGCTGTAATGTTTAATCGATCTATCCTTCTCTTATGTACCCAACTCCTGCTTTTGAACCCAATTTTGGAAACCTACAGAAAAGGCACATCCAATCCCTTGTTCCTGTTGAATCACTAGCTCCTTCAATATATGAACATGTGGTCTGTAGTATGTACAATCATCCACAAACTGCCTTTTGGCTTCATCATATTCCACCAATTGCATAATGTAAAAATTGCTTGGTTTGAAGGTCGTGTGGTTTATTGTGCAGCATGAGCAGATGACTGCAATCTTGGAGCTGGAATTTCTTCCATAAAAGCAATGTGGATAAATATTCCAAAATCTAAAAACTCCAATAATTTAGGGAAGTGCCACAATTAAGAATAGTTGTCCTTTGTGAATATTTTTTGTTTTTGGAGGGTTTCTCTGCTCTTGCTGATTGTCTATTTTTGGTCCATCTCGATTTTCACCAATTCTCTGGAATTGGTGTGCAATGAGTGTTTTTAAGACTGCCAGACCTACTCTGTAATCAGTTGTTTTAATTTATTTTTACCTTTACGTTAAAAAAACAAAAATCTTAGTAATGAATTTGAATAGCTCTGTGCTAATAGAAAAGAATGATATGCAATTTTTTGGGCATGATGATACTTAAAATTTAATAACTCTTTCAAGTGTCTTAAAAAATTCTTATCTCCAATGTTAGGAACTTGTTTCATTTCGCCTACTGTTTTCCTTTTCTGGTAAAATTGTTTGGGATGTGCCTAACGTGTAGATGAGCTATAGTACCATTGTTTCAATGCTATAAAAATAGCACAGAATTTAAATATGAGATGAACTTGGACATTTTCATCTAGAGACACAACCATTAACACAAATCTATAAAGAGCTCCATTTATATTCTGTTTCCCAAGACCTTCGACTTTATATGCATCAATAACATACTCCTTCAATTTCAAGCTTATCCCAAGCAAGAAAAATTATGATTTCTTCGTTTTAAAAAGAAATAAGAAAATATATCATAACAATCATTGATTAACATCTGAAAGCAAAAACCGTAGGATTTGCTACTCATTTTTATTCCAGTTTCAAAAGAACCAATAGAAACTTGAGCTGTTTTTTGTTCTTCTATAAAAAAGCGTACTGATTGAAGAATAAAGGATTGCCCACAGAGCAAAAAACGCATTCTGTTAAAAATTATCTTGATTTCAAGCAGCTCTAAATTAAAATATTGTGGCCGTATAATACCTTAAAGGGGTGGTGCCAAGTACAACAACAGAACCCACAGAACGGCGATAAGATGAGCTCCGGCGGAGCTTCACTAAATGCTTGACAAAAGGATTCGCTACACTAGATATGTAATCTACGTGTGCGGGGACCTCCACTCGTCTAATTTTACCATCATTTTCAACTGGGTGGTCGTATGGCTCTACATTTCTTCTCCCACTAGTAAGTCTGTCGGTAACCGCGATGCCTTGGAAGCTGTCTGTCAAGCAAACTAGTATTCTTCTTCTTGAGGGTGAGCGAGTGTCGTGGATTAATGGGGTGGGGCAACGTAGTTGAGATAAGGAGGTGGGCGACACCAGTGATACGCAGAGCATGGCCGGCATGACAGATATATTTTGCTGGTGAAGGTGGACTCGCCCACTGAACTGCCCTGCCCCCTGTTCAAAAGACTCATCCAAACCAATCTATTTTTGTCTCATAGGATAGAAAAATTAAAACTAGCTTCGCGTTCTTACCATTTTCCCCAATTTGTTTTAGACTACATTTGAATCTTTCGTAAAAATTTCAGTGTGTGCTGCCGAGATTTTTCTTAAATCAGTTTCTATCTTGTGTTTTCTGTTCACGTTTTTTTTTTCTTTAATTAGTAGTTTCATTTTTAATGTTTATTTTTTATGTTTTTATTTAAAATTATAGTTGTGGTTTTAATTTGGGTTAAGATTTGTTGTATAAGATTGATATTCAATTTTTAAAAATTTAATTTAATTATGTGCTTAAATTGACTAATTTTTAATTGTTCAGTTTATCAATTTAAGCATGAAATATGTAAATTGTGTCATTGAATTATATAAAAAGACAAAGTCCTAATTTATTTTAGGCATCCAATTATCCACAAAAATTATTTGTATGTTATTAAACCATTATTTAATGATCATTGCATCAACATCTAAGATCATAAGAGCAATATAGACATTTGCATTTTTGTTTGGCATATCTTCCAACTTGTTCAAAATGGTTAAATCAATTCAAGAGTTTGACTAAGGCAAAGGGTAGGAAGTTAGTCATCTTCGTTTCCTAACACAGCAAGTTCCACCTATGTTATGAGCACTTTTGATTTTCACTATTGTTTTCGAAGAGCAAGGATGAACATACTTCTGAAGACCAAAAGTGTAGAGATTGAAGTTGTAACAAAAGTTTGGAACTACAAATCAAGATTCAAAGCAATGGTTGCAAAGATCAATTTTGTAGGTGTGTGTTGAACAAAAATAAAGTGCATGTCATTTATTAGTTTGTTGATGCTTCATAACCTCAAATTTGAGAGCAAAAACCAAAATTGAATTATTAAGTTTGAATAACCAAACCTTATTGTGTCACATCCAAAGCTAAGTAGCCTAATCTTGATTGTCAATTTTATAAGCATCCTTATGCAATGTTGTGAGACTCAACTATAGTATTTAAGGTAATCTATTTTTTAGTGATTGCTTGCATTTTTTTACCCTTGATAATTTAAAAGGAAATTATTTTACATCTTTTCATTTTCAATGAATCCATTAGATCTTACACCCTCTAGGTTTTTGGCTTTAAGGTTTTAATTTTGATTATAGTTTTCATATTTTACAACTTATTTTTTATTTCAAATAGATCTAAATTTCATAACTGACCCATTTATACTATTTAGTGATGATTATTTTTCCTTGTCTAAAGATGATTAATGTACTAGGCAATGGTTGTATTTCCATGTGGTTTTCTTATATGATATTTTGCCTAAATTTCCTCGTTAGGTGTGTGCTCTTTATAATGCATATGCATTTTAAACCTCTAACTTGGATGAACTTTAAAATGTTTACACATGCATGTGCTTTGATTGGTTTCTTTTATTTGCATGTGAATGATGTTAAATCATTTGTTACATATATAATGTTTTATGTTTTATAATACTATAACGCCTTCTTAGATGTTTATTATTTATTGTATTATTACATATGACCTAGGGTGATCTCATTTTGTGCTTCATTGATTTATACTTCTACTAATCATTCCTTGGGACCCTCCCTAGAGAGTCATCAATGAGCTTTAGTGATATTATGTCTTTTGATGTTCCGCCCTTGATGTTCATAATATCTTTGATTCCAAATCTAAGCCACTTGCTTTTCATGTAACACAACCTATAAAAAGTGTTGCTCCTTCTATGAATTTATCTCCTACTCATGTTGTAGTGTGTCGTACCTTTAAATGTATCTAAGCTTAAGCCTCTTGTATTTCATGTGATATGTAATTCACAAAATTATCATTTAGTTGGCCATGCCATTTAAAGAATGGCTAGGGGCCAAAAAATTTAATCAAATTAGCCAAGTTTACCATATTTTGCTTTAGTCTTGCCTCCTCCAACTAAGTTGATATCAAAAATCATATAAAATATTACAATTTGATTGATCAACTGATAAACACTCAAGCAAAAATATTTCTTTAAATGTAATACACACATCAAAGGTATATAGAGATAGTTTGAGGAAATATTTAGAATAGATCACCATACCATTTAACATCAATCCTATAGAGGTTGCCATGATTTTAGAGTGTATTAATAATCATGGTCATGATATTTCATTTGGCTCTCATGAGTTGTCTAGACCTTTGGTAATTTCAAGAAAAATTTCTATGTATTATGGTCAAGTTTGAGCAAGACAACATTTTTTTTTTTTTTGTGTTATGGTCAAGTTTGAGCAAGACAACATTAGAAGGGCTTTAGTGGATCATAGATCAACTTTGAGCATTTGTAGCAAATAATCTTTGATTGTCAATATTAATTTAATAAATTTATAAAATTATAAGTTCAATATATAATGATTTGATAATGTAGGGTGAGAATCACTAGGTATAATTAGTTTGACCCTTACACTTGGACCTCTTATAATTGATATATCATTACATGTGATGCTCGGTCATTTATTGCTAGGCAATTACTAGGAAGATCAAATATTTTCCTACACGACCCTATGAGATAAAACTATGCATATAGGTGTACAAAATAACCATAATTTAAACATCAAAGGCATGACATGAGATTACACAAGGTATACCTTAGGAAATCCATCCATGAAGGAAAGACCCAACCTCCAAAAGCATCCACACTCAATGTTTTATTGAGCAATAAAACAAGTGAAATGTTACAATACACTTATATAGTCTCCATAAATACTTATGAAACATCAAGCTCCTCTAATACATCCTCCATGTGTACAAGCATAATGGGTAACCATGCAACCACACATCCCATGTCATGATTCACATATGCACACCATAAGAGCTCAATAGAAATGTCAACCAACCTCAACCACTAAACTTGTGCTTGTTTTTTATAGATTCAAGATCACAAAAATACAACTATGGTATTGGCAAAAGCATGAGAGCACAAAACCATTAACCTGGACATTTACTTTTTGGTGCTAAGTTTTCTCAATATTAAATATTTTTCCAATGTGCAACCCACGCATAAGATATCTAACCAATATTACGATGCAACTTTATAAGTGAACCCAAATAAATATTTAATGTGGTTAAATACATCTCCAAAGTTGCACTACAAATAAATATTTATTTTGCATAATTAAAATAATTATTTTCTTGTACAAGGTGTACAACACCTATTTTTCGAGCATTTATTATCTAACATTATTTAATGGTGTCATTAGATTCATGCTATAACAACAATGCCTTCTACACTTCATTGGTTTTTTAAGTTCATTCATAAGAATAAGATGTATGTTGTTGCATAGATGATAACTCTTATAATAATTGTTAGTTGGCTAAGGCACATATCACTCTTATTCTAGCTTATAAATTGACTATCACCAAAGAAATATTTCTCCCCTTCGTCTAATATTAATTTTCATCCCAAGGATGATTTTGGTCCCTCTTTATTTTACATCTTATTATATTGGAGAATATAAAGTGAATAGTGATTTTAAGATTTCCCTCTCTCTACACGGATTATGATACATATGGTCAATAACCTTCATCCTTACATGACAACATTGGAGAGGATATTCACAAGGATGGGTGTGCTTGTAATATTGGAGATAAGATTGATTTTGATGATGATTGTATTTTTATAATGGGTGACCCCACAATAGTGTGTCCTAATTTTTTGTCAAAGTGGGACATTGAAATCAACATTTTCACCAAATTTTCACTTTCTCATGAGCTAGTGATTTTTGAGATGTTGTCTATAGATTCTAATTTATTTATTTTAAAGTTTAAGAAATAATTTGTGGGTTTTTTTACATTTTACACCTTCAAATGAAGGAGCTTTTGACTCACCTTCGAATGAAGGTACCTTCATTTGAAGATACTTTCGAACAAAGATATTTTTAACTTTTCACCTCCTATCAAATTGAGAAATCTTGTGTCCTAAGTTTGAGACTCAATATTGTGAGTTTACCTTAATATGGTAAAGAATTTCATATGTTACATAAATATGGTTAGAAAGGAAGAGATTTGCACTTAAATAAACAAAATTAAATATTGAATCGATTGAATTAAAGCATCAACACACAACAAAAGGTATAGGTTACCTTCATCTTAATGTGGTGAAGACACTTAAAAATAAACAAAAATTGAAGCTTCAAACAATATGTACATCTATTCATGAGATATATTCTTTGTTATAGCTGGTACATGCAAAGTTGGTAGATATTTTTCTACTTGATTCTCCTTCACATCTTGATTTTCTTTTTAGATAATTTTAATCTCTTACTTAAATTTTCCTATTTATGAGGATCTCGCTACTTTTCATTTTGATAAAGGTTTCTAGCATGCTTTTGTTGCTTGCACTTATTTTTGGTAAACCTTATTTTCCATAAATGGTCCCTAAGACAACCAAGAACTCCTTATTTGTTTAACAAGTAATTTATTGAGGATAGAGCCCACTTATAGTTGGCAATACCATACGTGTGGAGACATGGATAAATTAGATAAAAAATAAAAAAATAAAAAATAGTGAATGTTTACATGCTTATGGGTGTCATAATTATTCTACATTACTCACAATTACTATGAGTAATTTGCATGATCATGTTAGAGTTTAATGAGTATTTATAGTGATGGCATGTTCTCTTCCTCCGCAAGCTAACCTGGGGTGGCCCTCTGGAGGGATGGCGAGGGGCAGTAGTGGTTCTTCTAGGTGGCCCACTAGTACTACTCCAGGTAACGGCTCTAGTTGGCCAAATTTTGCGAAGTGGCTCCTGTGTTTGAACATGGAAATCTCACCCAGATGTGAGGAGAATGAAAAAGATAAAGAAAAAGAATATGACGATGGTTGGGTCCTCTTGATGTCACTCCAAACCCCACTGATGTATGGGGAAAGCAACCGAATGACAGGGACCCTCCACCCTCTGCTAGCACTACTTTGGCTGCTCGGTGACCTTTTTTATTTTCATGTTTATTATGGTTACTGCTTTCTAGGCTTGGCCCATGTTATGTTAGACTTTTGGACTCTACCCATATGACTATGGGGGTGTTCCTTTTTACCACCCACTTTATTTTGTGAATATGTATTTCTATCTATTTTATTAATATAAATGCATGCTTATTAATAATAAAAAAATACTGATAAAACAAAAATTTAGAAAGAATTGTCCTAAGATTTCTTTGTTGGTAAAAGAGGAAACTGAAATGTTATTAAAAATCTGATTCATTGCATCCCTTAACTATTCATTGTGGATTTATAATATTATGCTAGTAGCAAAAAATAATGGAAATATAAACATGGACTAATTTTAGAGGTCTCAATAAGGCATCACCTAAGAATAACTTCCCTCTTACTAGCATTGATATGATTGTCAACTCTACTATGGGGCATGAGATTTCTTTATTCTTGAATAGTTTGTAGGATATAATCAATACTCATCAATCCCCAAGATCAATGTCACGTCATGTTTTTGTTACTCATAGCAAAAAAAATCTACATTTTAAATGAATTGATTAAATGTGTGCATTTTTAATGTTTCGATATGATGTATTAAATGTGATGACATTATGACTACATACTATTATTACAATCAATATCTCACTATTTTCATATAATATTCATCATTTGAGTTGATATTTTATTCATATTATTTTGCACATGTTTATTATTTTTAAGTAATTGGTAAATAATATGATGAAATCGGTTATTTTGTATATTATGATATTGCTATTAGGATCAAACTATGTAGTTTTTTGAGTCAAACTCATTGACCCATGTTTCATGAGTAGTGGTTCACAAGAACCCATCTCTCACACAATAAATGGTCCACTTAGAACTCATTGCATCTAGGTAATGCTCACAGAGGTTAAGCATTGGGCCTTCTTGGGAGATCACTCATCCTAGTACTACTCCAACTCAAGTGTGCTTAATTGTGGAGTCTTCTCCAAGGTTAAGTCCACTTAGTTTGCAACCTCATAGATATAAACATGTTTGAAATCTCCTTGCAACTAATTTGGGTGTGTAGGTAATAGTTATGGATGGTATTCATTCTTTTTAAAATTATGGGGTAATAGGGAACTAACATGAGTCTATTTGATTGCCTTAAGTTTTGAAGATTCCTTAACTTTTTTCATCATATAAAATTATTAATAAATATGTGTGTGTGTCGCGGGGGGGGGTGGTTATTGGTAACCAATTTGGGCATGTATTTATCATTTAGAATTGTTTTAACAATACTCGAAATGTTGTATATATCATTTAGGCACTTGAAAAATGGTTTATGAAGCATTTGAAAACTATAGTGCCATAAATAACTGAGCAAGGGTTATATACAAAGTGCTTGTCAAAATGTTCAATCATCATAATGCATTAGTTTACATAAATCTATCAAAGTGTAAGTTAAGGAGATATATGCTTATTTTATTAAGAAGTCTTATATTCTGTTTGCTATTTCTATTCATAACTAAGTACAGTCATTAGAATTATTTATCCATATATATTTCATATAGTTGGTAACTCTTAAAAGAAAAATTATACATATTTTTACCATGTGTTAACATTTGCAGTTGAATCATGAGTGGGAGGAGTGGGAGGAGTGGGCGACTAAGAGGGAGGACGGTTTTGAATCTGGGGGCAGGAGATTTGGAGGGTGCCTTTGAATCTAAAGACGATGAGGATACGGATGGTGTTGAGGGCATGTGGGAAATTTTCTCTACTGTTGATTCCCTCTTGGGTTCGCTAGAAGCTCTAATATAGCATCTTGAACCTTTCAAAGCATTGGGTAGGAGTGTGAAATCAGGTGGAGGCACAACTTTTGGGGAATATGTTTATGAAGATTTTGATGCAGCGATTGGCATCTTTGAGGCCCCTCACATTTTTCTATGTGGGTCTACCTTTGCTTTGCAAGAGGATTTGCTCTTTAATTGTGTTGAGGGGACCTTTGTTCTACTCTCTTTGGTTGGAGCCATTGGTTTTTTGGCTCTTTGTTTTGGTATGGTATGGGCCACAAGATGTTTGTAGTTTGTGCAATTATGATTTTTTAGGCCACAACTCCTATTGTGCCTAGTGGTCTTATGGCATGTGATGGGGTTTTTCCCCCCATCTTTTGTTTCCGCCTCTTTATGTTGGCTAGTAGTGGTGTGGTTGTTGTAGAAGGAGAAGTTGATAGTGTTTTCCATTTACTTTACGCTATTGTGAATGAGTGGCCTACTAAGTTCAGGATGAGTGAAGGCATTTTTGTGGGTTGTTTGTGTTTCCTTGAATCCCCTCTTTCTAGTTGGTATGGAGGGGTTTTCAAACCTATTGAGGACAATGCTGGAGATGTGGTCTCTAAGGTGATTTTTCTATTGAGGACCTTTGACATCTTGCTTGTGTTGGTTGTTCTTTTGTGTTTTTGGGAAGAAAATTCAAGGGTATTTTCTCTGATGGCTGGCTTGAAGGTGTCCTAGGTCTATTATAGAATTTCTAGCTACTTTTGGGTTGTTTTCTAGGTTACTTTGGTTTGTACCAAAGTTCGTTTGACCCCCTTTTCAACTTATGAAGCCTTTTCTTTTCAAAGGGAGACTGGAGGCTCCTATTTTTTTGTGCTGGTGACTGAGGGTCACTAGTGGGCTAAGTTGTTTCAAATTGTTATTCTAAAATCTCATAGGATTTTGAGCTTTTTCCTGCTGACTGTGGTGCGTTCTACTTCTTTTTGGCACCTATATTTTTCTATGCCTAAGGAGGTTGTGATTGTCCCTCCTTCCAAAGTTTTTTCTTTCTCTTTGGATCTATAGTTGGTATCTTCTATGGAGGTGAAGATTGCTCCCATTGAGGTGGAGCCCTCTTCTATTGAGGTGGAGCTGGTTGTAGATTTGGTAGGAAGCACTTTTCTCCTATGCTTGATCCTATCGAGCTGGAGCTTGTGTGGGTTGATGAGTGATGGCTTTGGTGTTTGGGGCTCTCATATCTTCCTCTCTTTTAGTGGGGAGCACCCTCATATTGAGGTGGAGATGGGGTTGGTGTTGGTGGGATGTTGTTGCAAGAAGGTCGTTGTGCTTTAGGGCTTTGTTTTTCTCTCTAACTCCCCTATTGAGATGGGTGGTTGGATTTGCTATTGTTTTTGTTTAGAGGTTTGATGGTGTTATGCACCATTAAGTTGTGTATTCTTCCTAGCTTAGTGGTTTCTTTCCTGAGTAGCTATTTTGTTGTTGCTTGGATGATGCAGTGGGTTTTTTGTTCACCTAAAGGGCTTTAGGTCTCAGTTATTACCTAGTTGTAGAGGGACCCCAGTCCCCTGTTTTCTATTTTGTTGCAACTTGTTTTGTCTTGTTTATTTGTTCAAGGTTGTTGTTGTTTAGCTATTGCTGATGTGATGATTATCTTGTATGCAACATGCTTTGCTTTAATAGGGTTACAAAGCCCTTCAAAACTAGTTTGTAATGGGTTTCAGGTCCCATCAAAACCTATTTTACCCCTAATAAAAAATATTATACATATTTTTATATATTTTATATGGCTACCAACTCTTCAAAATAATATTAGACATTATTTTTATACATTTTATACAGTTGTTAAGTCTTCAAAACAGTATTATACATTTTTGTTATATATTTTACATGGTCTTTAACTCCTTAAAATAGTATTATACATGACTTTTTAAGTATTTTGTATGGTTGTTAACTCTTTGAAACAATATTAAACATAATTTTTATATATTTATATGGTTGTTAAATCTTCAAAATAATATTTTGTATGATTATTATATATTATATTTCTAAATATGAGATTGAAATAGCCTTATACTTGATTGTACTTATGTTAGATGAGCCTTGTGGATAACCTTATATTAGACTATATAGTCCTTGTATGCACACGTTATATGAATTTACAAGTTTAAAAAAATAAGTGGACCATATTTAAATAATTTTCTATTATGTTTTTTCACTTAGAGGCAAGGTATGTTAGAAGTATGGGAAATATTATAATATTCTAGAAACTTATATTTTGAATTGTACCTTGTCTTTTTTAAATGATTCCATAATTATTTTATCAAGTCAGTCAAGAGATAATAGTGATGTGAATATATCACCCATATTTCTATTTAATCAAAATATGATTCTATTAGAATGATTTAGCCAAATTGATGTTATAGTTGTATGCATTGTTAATTTACTATACTCTTAGGATTGTATGGCATTCAAAATTTGAGTAGCTAGATGATATATAGGGTCTACATAGCTAACTGTGTGTAATAGTGATTGTACTTAAATTATACACTTGGTTCTCAAATTTAGTTATAGTGCATATACAAATGTCTCTATCCACCACCCTCAATGAAGGTTTGGGCCATTCCTATTAGGAAGATGATCATAGGACTACTTGGTTTGTGGTTGGAGGTAAAATGCTTGCATGATGCTCTTTGTCCTTATAACCGTTACAGAGACCATATTGCTTGTACTAGGAAAATATGACTAAGAAAGTAATCTTAATAATTTGTATAATTTAAAAGTTAATCCTTGATGTGATTATAATTTTATTTGTATGGACTAAGACAACAATCCTGATGTTGATTCATATTTCATTAGGCTATCTTTAAACATGAACTATGATAGTTTCAAGAAAAATTTTAATGTGAAGTATCTATTTTCCTACATTGTGAATTTTAAATGTTTAATTGTGGTTTTAAAAAAGAAATATATGCATTTTAAAGGTGAATAGTTAATTTGGTTAGACATTCTCCTTTCTTAATTTATTTAAATTATTTTTTTGTTTTAAAACGGGAAACTTAATACATGTGGTACAAGAGCATATATTCAAACTCCAGGATCTATGAGCATGTTATGTCTAATGCCAAACTACTGATATAGTTGAATATGTAAACTTATGCTAATTAATAGTCCTTTTATTTTCTCTAAACTTAAAGATGGGAAGATCTAGATTAGTGAAATGATCCAAAAGAAAGAACAAGAGTAGTAATTAGACCAAGTTTGAAAGAAATTCCACTCAACCAACTTGCGAGGAGGGGCTATAGTTTTTTAACTTTGAGACCCTAGTGTTAGCTATGGGTTGTGTAAAGTTAAACAAGGGAAAATATGTATTACCTAAGATTAAAAGAAAACTAAAATTAAAGAAACATTTTGTAGTATGTGACATACCTTTTGTTAGAGTTATCATGCATTAGCTAATAATTAATTAATATTTAATTGATTATTAGTCTAATTTATTCTCATGCACTTAAGCTAAACTTAGGAGTGATTTAATGCTTTTATTAGTTGAGCCAATATTAGATCATTATGTCTCATGTCATGTGATGTTGGCACTTGTCATGATCTGATCCTTTCTCAGTTAGGGTTTTGCTCTTATAAGCACTCAACCCTCATTGTATTTGTCATGAGCTTTCATATCTTCTTGAAAGTCTCTTGCTTTTGTAGCTTTTTCTTGTGAAGAATATTTCATATACTATTTATAGATCTCTTGTGTGGAAGGTGTATTTGTTTGTTGTTTGATCTTGTGGCCCATGGCTTTATGCTTGTTTCACAATTCTAACATGGTATCAAAGTGTGGATTCATCAAATCCATTATCAATTTATAAGGTTTATTTTCTTCAACAAGAGTTGTAGACTTCAGATCTGAATGCCCTTTGCTTTTTTTTGAAAATTTGGAGGTGGGCATTTTTAGATCCATTTTGGTGCGAAAAGACCTCACCATTGGATCTAGAGTTGTTGAGAAAGTTGAATTTTCCTTTTGTTTCACTTGATTTGGATTCCTAACACCAGATCTACAAAGGTTTGAAGTGGTTACTTTATTTCCATATCTAGAGGGTAGCTACATTTTCTGTGCATTTTGAGCCAAAACGGAGGTTTCCATCATGCTCAGAAGGCCCAAAAACCTTAAAATTGCTTGTTTAAACGCCAAAATCTATGTTGGGAGCTTTTGAGGAAAAAACAATCTGCTTTAGGGGTCGTACGACCTTTGTACATGAAGTTTGAGGGGGAAAAAATCAATTATTTTATAAGGTCAATTTTTTTGGTAAAATTAAAATTAAAAAAGAGAGTTGCTAAGCTTTTTAAAAAGGGGGCAATTTTTTTTTGTGTGTTGGGTGCATTGAATTTTGCCCACATGGTACTATTAGACTTGTACCCTATGGGATCCCCTAGTTGCCAGGCCAACGACCTCCATCACCTTTCTCGGCAACCTTCACTCCCTAGTGGTGTTCTCCACTTGCCAGCAACATCTTTTTGTCGGTAGCCTAAATGCTTTCCAGTGGCGGCAACTTAGCCCATTAAAAAAAAAAATTGTCAACCATTTTTTTCAAAGATTATGGGGGAATCTTTTGTGATTACAATGATTAGTTCCCAAATCAACGACCTCAAAATATTCTCGGCATAATTTCCAACATAGCCCAAAATTTTGTCAGTCACATGAGATTTTTTCCCGACAGCTAATTTTTCACAGGGAAGTAAGATTTTTTTTGACAATAGAGAATATTCTAAGAATATTTTGTGATGATTGTCAAATTTTATGTCGTGTATTGTTGGCGTCAACAATTTAGCCCCTTTGACCCCTCTTTGTGTCCTAAAGGGGGTGTTTTTTTTTTTGACAATAGAGAATATTCTAAGAATATTTTGTGATGATTATGGAGGATGTGACAAGGAGAGAAAAATATGAGGAATTAAAAATTAATTTTAAAAGACCAAATGACTAAATTAAATAAAATTGACATGTTTATTTAATTTAGAGAGGAAAAGAGGGTAAGGTAAAGTATTTAATTATTCAATTAAATACTTTAGGAACATTAGGCATAAGATGAAATATTAATTAAATAAATTGTTTAATTAATATTGACGAAATAGATGAATAGAGTAAACGATTTTGACCATGTGAAAGTGGTCAAATTTAGATGTCTACATTTTGCCCCTCTTCGAAATATTGTTAGAATAACAATGTTTCAAAGAAAAAAAAATGCAAGTGACTCTATAGAGGAAGCAACCAAAAGAAGATGCCCCAGCATGGGGAGAGATACATGAGCTGCCCAAACAGAGGGGAAATGAATGGAGATGCCCCAATTTTGTGAGGGAATGACCATGACAGAGGAAACAGAGGAAATGGTAGGGTATGCCCCCTCAAGAGGGAAATTGGGGAGGAAAAAGGGGCCCTAGGCAACTTCTTGATATGAGAAAATAGAGGGCATGGTTGGATACAACTAAAAAAATCAAGCAAATTTGACTTTTGAACAGAGTCAAACAGACATAAAGTGTGCAAATGGAGGCCCCCAAAAGTTAGGGAATTAGTTGGAGGAAGAAAAAATTAAATAAAAGGTAAAAATACCTTTTAGTGAAAAGGGAGGGAAAAGTTATATGAGGTAATTTTAGAGATTACCTCACCTCATTTGCATTGTAGCAGTTGAGAAGAAGAGAGAGCAGGAGAGGAGAGGAAGAGGACGAAGAGCCACAATGTCGATGCCAGAGGACTATGACTCAAAAATTATCCATCGGGGGGACAAGGTGCGAAGATTCTACCGCAAGTGCATGGTCCCACGCCAAGTTAGAAACAAAAACCTTTCTGGTATTTAAGCATTTTTTATGTATTTGGTAATTTTTAGACAAATTTGAAAAGGTAGGTTTTGTTGTTGAGATAAGATAGGAAAATGGGTTGGGAGAAAAAATAATTTAGTATAGTAAATGGGTTAAAAAAAATGGGTAGGTTAGAGTGTCGAAAGAGGGTAGGTCTTCCTTAGAGAGGGCGAGTCTAGGCCACGGTAGGGCGGGTTCGCCCCAGAGTGGGGCATGTCCACCCTGCCTGGGGACGGGCATGCCCTAGGAGCAGGGCACGTCTGCCCCGCCCAAGGGCGGGTCTGCTTCGAGAGCAGGGCGTGTTCGCCCTACCTGGGGGTGAATCCGCTCCAAGAGAGGGGTGTGTCCACCCCACCTAGGGGCAGGTCTGCCCTAGGAGCTGGGCAAGTCTGCCCCACCCAAGGGCGAGTCTGCCCCAGGGAGCGAGGTGTGTCCGCCCCGCCTAGGGGTGGATCTGCCCAAAGCAAACAAGGGGGACCTAGAGTGCAGGAAAATACTAATGAGTGAGAAAAGGAGGAAAATTAGCAAGATGGTTTACCAGAGTCGGGAGAGAGAAAAGGATAGACAAATTGACATGTGGAATGGTGTGGATATAGAGTTTCAACTCGGTGCGGACCCATGAGAGGCATTCAAAGGTACTAGCAGAAACCATGGCGGCCATGACTAGAGTAGACCATTATGCCTTGGAGTAGGCAAGATTACTACATTTATTGGGCTACTCATTGATGAGAGCCCACTGAGTTATGTTGATAACACTCATAGAGCGATAAAGTTCAACGACATCGACATTCCATCTTCCGATAGGGGAGATGTCAATTACTTTAAAGGATATGTGGTGTATCTTGAGGTTGCCCATAGTAGGGCGACTAGTGAGTGAGGTGGTATCGATAGGAGCAGAGCTAGATCACACCATATTTGTGCTATTTGGATGAGACGATCTACTCGTGTAGAGAGAGCAGTTAAATGTGGACAGATGTTTGTCACTAGGGGGTGCCAACACTACCACTTTTTATATGTGGACTGATTAGTGGGATATTGTTTCCAGACCGGAGCAGGCGCTTCTGCAGTTTACAGTTGATGGAGGTGATTTGACATATTGTCGAGGGACAAGAGGGACAGTTTTCATGGGGCACATGTGTATTAGCACATTTGTACAAAGATATGCATGTCATTTTTTACTAAAAGGTAGTGAGTGTGACACACATGACTTTATTACAAGTATGGTCCTTGTAGCATAGTAGTATTGTCAGGCCATTAGTGGTGTAGGGAGGATGGGCAGAGGAGGTGACGCCTATAGCCTGGTGGTACAAGCAGGAGCAGGGTTGGGTTTTGTGTTATGAGATGCAGAGGGATATGGATGAGTAGAGGAGTCTTATGACTTGCGGGAGGAGGATATAGTATGGTGTCCATACATGTTTTAGTGATTTGTGGGATTGAGGGAGGATGAGATGAGACATCAAGACTACTTCATGAACAGTTGTTATTTGATTGGGAGGGAGCCTTACATGGTGGAGGCACACCGACCAGATAGAGTGGCAAGACAGTTTGGGTTTACCTAGGATATTCCGCCAGGTCCTAACATGTTTCGTCGAATCAACCGTAAGCAGCCATCGGGACCCCATATTTCACTGAGAGCTGCCAGAGTTGCTTGGGAGTTAGTGGAGCTAGTGCGCTACCTGGGGAGGTTTGTTTGGGTGGTAGATGCAAGGGTGACATTGCAATATGCCAGGTGATGTTGCAACAACCGTTGGGATAGGATTACACCGGCGCAACCCATTGTGGGGGCCTTAATGTTTCGATTAGATGATGAGCGACGATTGGATAGAGAGGGAAGAGAGAGGAGGGGACAACAGTGGAGAGGACATAAGGCAGTTGGGGTCGGGGGCAAAAAGAGGATGCAGGGGTGTAGGATAGCAGGATGGAGGAAGAGGAAGGGGTGGATGTAGGATTATCGAGTGATGGGAGAGGGCCAGAGATGGATGTAGAATGACCAAGGGATGGGGCGTCAAAGGTTGAGATGTTGGATGTGTTGAAGGGGGAGGCAAGAGTTGTAGGTCAACAGACAGGCATAGGGAGCAGAGTACGACAAAGGATAGTTCTAGTGAGGAGTAGGGCTAAGTAGGAGGATGTGAGGGCCACAAGACAACAAGATGGAGCACAAGGTGAGACTGAGGCTAGAGGATAGCCAGGGAGGGTGACGAGGAGGAGGAGACGGTAGAGGGGGGCCTAGAAAGAGATCAAAGCTAAGCAAGCACCCCACATGTTGGAGATAGGGATGAGTGAGGAGGGAGAGGATCCTAAGGGGGAGGTGAGATTTGTAGGATGATAGATGAGAGTGGGGAGGAGGGGATAGTCGAGGAGGATTTGGGTGGCTAACAGAGTTGAGCAGGGCCATGATGAGGTAGGGATGGATGTGATGGATATTGACATTCACGTGGTGGAGCTATTGGCAATAGTACCAACTGCACCTGCTGAGGATCCTATTGTTTTGTTGAGGGTGGCCCAGGTGAGGTTACGGATGGCAGAGCAAAGGTTGAGGATTGCAAAGGCTAAGGTACACAAAGTGTAGGCAGCAGGACAGAGGGATTACATTTTCATTGTGGAGCATCTAACTATAGAGGTACGTAATGTAAGAGGGAGAGAGATGAGCTACAAGCAGAGATGGAGGGAGTACGGGGTGGGTTGTCTAGGGTGACTTGGGATCGGGACAGACTGCAGGTAGCGATGACCATAGCACAAGCAAGGGGATAGCCAAAGTTTGGAGGGGTAGCAAAGCAGGTTTCAGCAGCAGGTTGAGAGGGAGATGGAGGTGTTAAGGGTACAAATGGTAGGACTATTGGGGGAGAGGACTGAGCTCCAAGATAGGGTGTCTTCTACAGAGACAACTCTAGGGGAGGTGAGGGAGAGGGTGGAGGTAGTAAAGGCCCGATTAGAGATGGTTCAATGAGAGAGGAACACAACATATGTAGATGTGTAGGGCCTCCAGGGTGAGAGGGACATAGTGCAGACCCAATTATAGGTGGTGTAGGAGGAGAGAGATAGGGCCACAAAGCAGGTGCAAACCTTACAGGGGGAGAGGGATGCAATAGTGGCTCAAGCAAAAATTGTAGAGAGAGAGGTGGCATAGGGTCAAGCACAGGTGGCCCAGGGTGAGGGGATGGAGATGGAGTCAAAGGTGCAAAGATTATAGTCTCAAATATAGGCTTTGTAGGTGAAAATGCAAGATGAGAGGGATAGGGCCGCAGAGCAGGTGACACGGCTGACAGGAGAGATAGATCAATTGAGGTTGGATTAGGATGCATGGACATAGGAGAGGGGAATTATTACCAGAGACTGAGACAAGTACAAACATGAGCGAAATGTCGCAAGATATTAGGTTGTGGACAGTGTTGAGTACATGAGGGAGACAAACTTCTGGATGATTGTCTATCAACATGTAATTCCATATCCAACACAATGCACATTTCATTATGTGTGATAGACTCAGATTCCCACGCCATCCTAGACACTAGAGACATAGACTCGATGATACAATGAGTCACAGGGGACACTTCCTTGTAGAGGACCAATGCCCAATTCTCCACAGAGGTCGGACGTGGGCAACTCTTTTGGTAGGTGACAGGATACCAGATTTTGACAAGTGTAAGGTGGATAGATAGTACAAAGTAGCAGTGATGCAAATCCTTGTACTTGTACTTTATTTTGTGAGTTGATGTATATGATGGTCATATATTTGATGGACATTATTATGGACCATGTGATGTACTTTATTTGGTTTTGATATTTATATGATGTGCGATAGCCCTTATTGACACTATGTTATGTTTATGATTGATGATTCTATTTATGCATATGTGTATGTTTATGATTTTATGATGACGACATGTTTATGATGATAGATGCATGTTTATAATTTTATCTATGATTGATATGGTCCTAATTTGATGCATGATTTATGGTTTTATGTATAATGAGTATGCATGATTTATGATTTTATGTATAATGAATATGGACTTATGTGATGCATGTTTAATGGACCTAACAATTTGTGATGCAGGGGATGATGTATGTAACATGTTAATAATGTATGGGTATAAAAATGAACCAATCATAATTAATCTGAACAACTTAATATAATATGCTAATGTAAATGCAATGGACCTATAATGCAATGTGAACATAAGTATCAATAAGGATTCATGTGGGAATATGGGTGTGTAATGGGTGTATGATGGGAAATTGCACCTATAAAAAACTATAGGTATCTTTGAGAAGAAGGGGAGAAGGGGAATATTTGCACAACCAACATCATAGGTTAATGGTTAGAAATGGATGTAACAAGAATTATTATGAGGTGCAATCCTAATTTTAGCTAGCCATCTTCAGAGCATTGATTTTTGCTATAGCATAAGACACCAAGTGCCAGGGTATATGAAACCAAGGCAAGTTAGTATTTGATGAGTAAAACAAACACAACAAACAAGGTTATCCCAACACCCAAAAGTCACAAAGACCTTGATTGGGCCAAGTATTGGAATAACCACAAGCACAAAGGGATGTCCCTGACATAACACAAGATCTTGGAGATCTTGGTGGGTACTATGTGGGAACAACCTGATAGACAACAACAATAAACTATCAAGAGATTGCCCCTATGTTAACCCATCAAAATGCACCATAATATGATAGATTATGGTGACCTTGACTAGTTGTAATAGGGAGCTCAAACGATAAAAAAAATCCAAAAGAATTAAAAGATCAAAATCAAATTCAAACTTCCTTAGCCATAGGATCACAAGGGTGGATGGGGTTGATGAGGTTTGTTAGGAAGGATGCATCCTATTGAGACCGATGATGGATACTAAACTAAGATGACCAAAATGATGTAGGATATTTGTCATTAACGAGATCTTTTGACACTAGAGGATCATGTTTGTGAAGAACCAGCTGGATAAGGGCACTCTTGACAACATGACACAAGTGACAAGACACAAAAGAATGACACAAGACCAACACACCCTAACAACCTAGGGCCTCAGGAGCTTATCAAAGATTAGTCTTGCCTACATGAAAGCTCAAAGCCCTCATAGTTCAAGAAAATACCATGGATAAAAGTGGAAAGAGGACCAATGGAGATCAATGATACAACAACAAAGCAAAGGAAAACCCCAGGGTGGATCAAAAGATTGACCTTTCCTACGTGAAAGCGTAGGGAAATGTAATTCAAACAAGACAAATGATGACTAACTATGGATAACAACGAAAAGGGGATGATGAAGGAAAATGATAGAGGACCATCAATGGATGGTTAGAATGCCCCAGGGGCAAATCAAATGATCAACCTTGCCTATGTGAAAGTGCAAGGGCAACGTAGTTCAACTAAGACCAAAAAGACCGACATGACCGAGTGGAGATCCAAGTGGAGACCAACACAATGGACTCTAGATGATGATGGACTAACAAGAGAACTAGCCGAATGACACAAGCTTAGATGAGGATAAAATCTCAGGGTGACTGATAGTGGATAATCGTCCAATGCTCAATCAAAAGATACCAAGTGGCCAAGGTCAGGATATGGATGAAGTGATAGGATAAGATATGATGTGGAGACATGCAATAACTAGGACACAAGGTAGATAATGATTAAGCTCTCTACGAATGATGCCTGCTACCAGGTTTTCATCAATCGTACTTATCCCAGGCACCACCAAGAGTGGTTTTCACCATAGGATGAATTTATTTCTCTTTACTATTTTTTGATTTTTTTGATTTTGTATTTTTCAGATTATGGCAAGATAGGAGGACCCAACTGATTTAAGTGTAAAACCTCTTCAAGTGCATTATATTGATAGGCTCTTCGAGGGGTTCCCCTTCAAGAGTGGCAAGACAGTAAGCCCCTAATCCATACTTTGTTGTGATAACATAAGGACCCAACCAATTAGGTTCAAACTTCCCCTTCTTGTCTTGATCTTGTTGTGTACGCTAATTTTATTTAAGCACTAGGTCCCCAATGTTAAATTGGTGGGGATGAACTTTCTTGTTATAATTCCTCTTGAGATGATTCTGATACGCCTAAAGGTGATTGTATGCTCTAGTCCTCTTTTCATCTAGGAGTTCCAATTGGGCAAGCCGAGCAACCCATGATTCTTCTTCGGTGATGAGGATTTTTAAAGATATTCTCAAAGATGGGATTTCAACTTCAATTGGCAAGATGGCTTCAACACCATAGACTAGGGCAAATGGTGTGGCGCTAGTAGGAGTATGAATGGATGTGCAGTAAGCCCAAAGGGCGAGATGGATGTGGAGGTGCCAATCTTGGCTAGTACTATTAACAACCTTTTTCAAAATTTTGATCAGAGTCTTGTTAGTGGCTTTTTCCTATCCTTTACCTTGGGGGTAGTAGAGCATGGACCACCGGTGTTGGATATGAAAGGTGTTACAAATTATCTTTTACAACCTGGTTTTTGAATGGTTTACCATTGTCAGAGATGATGGTGGAGGGGATGCTATATCTACAGATGATATGGTAGAGGATGAACTTGGAGATCTGAGTACCTATTATCTGGGAGAGTGGTATGGCTTCCACCCACTTAGTGAAGTACTCAATGGTAGTGATAATGAAGGTGTGGCCATTAGAAGATCGAGGATATATCTTGCCGACTAAATCAAAATTCCATTGAGAAAAAGGCCATGGTGCTATAATAGGTTGTAGATTTTGAGCAAGAGCATGTATTAGGTTTGCATGTATTTGGCAAGGTAAACATTTCTTTACAAAGTCACAAGAGTCATGCTCTAACGTAGGAAAATAATAACCCGTCCTTAGAATCTTCTTTGCTAAGGCCATGCCATTTGAGTGGGCTCCACAAACACCACTATGTACCTTTGTTAATGCAGTGTGGGCTTTAGCCTTGTTCCGACATCGAAGAAGAGTTCCATCATATCTGTGATGATAAAGAGTATCACCTATGATGGTGTAATGAGATGTATGTTGGATAAACAATTTGCGTTGATTGTCAGTAAGGTCAGTGGGTAGGATGTTATCATGGAGATAAGCATAGATTTCATGATACCATGGGGATGCAGAACCCACGATTTCACACACCATCTCACTCTCAAGGATATCATATGCAGGGATTAAAGTTGTTCAATCAGGAATTCACATTTTGTCTGATCTTTAGGTATATCCATCAAGGAACCAATTGTAGACATTGCGTCAGCAATTTTGTTCTGTATTATGGGGATCTATTCAAACTGAATGGCAGTGAAATATTTCTTAAAGTCATCAACCATGCGCTTATAAGGCAACAACTTCTCATCCTTTGTTAAGAATTCATCATTGACTTGTTTGGTGACTAATCGTGAATTACCAAAGACTCTTAAGCAAGTGATATTCCATTTGATTGCGATTCTGAGGCCAGTGATTCGTACTCTGCTATATTGTTGCTGCATGGAAAAGCAAGTCTAAATGACTTTGGAATATAATCACCTTGGGGGTGACAAACAAGATACCTACCCCCGATCTGTTATGTGTATATTGTTAGAATTGCCAAGATCAGATCTGCAAACCGAAAAGACCTTCCACAGAGAAAATCAAAAAAGCAAAAGCCATTGCAAAAAGATGTGCAAATATTTTATTCGAGAATTCAATTAATTACAAGATATGATTTGCTTTATAAAAGCAAAGATGCAAACCTAATCTTATCTTGAGCAACAGGATAGCTCGATAAGATAAAGATGAAAGCCTAAAACCTAGGAATTAAATAATTACCTAAGTAAACTTATGCAAAGTGTAATTAATAATTAATTACACCAACACCCCCCGATAAGTGCAACTTAGGGAGAAGCAAATAAAGCATGCACCTAAAACTAAGATGAATGCAAGAAAGCATGAATGGGTCCCGGCAACAAGGCCTGATTAGGTACCCATTTACAATGCAATAATGAAGTGCATGAAAAGGAACCAAGAACATCTGAAAGTGCACAAGAAAGCACCTGCAACTGAAAAAGTGGTGTGCAAAATAAAGCACACATACATGAGACTGGAATCATCTGGATTCACTGTTGTCGTGGAGGGACACTCACCGGACAAAGGTGTGATGGCAAAACAAAGGCACTACACAACCCCCCATGGCACTTTATAATACAGTGCGAGTACAAAATATGGCACAAAGTGATGTGCAAGAAACCCAATACAACACAAAAAAGGAGTAGAGAAGGAAAACCCAGTGGGACAAAACCCCCCTACAATGAGATTACATGCTGCAAAGAAGCACTGGAAGAACTCTGTAGAGTAACACTGGAACTTGATATAGGCAAGCAAGTAAATATTCTTCTGTATACTACTGAAACCGGATGAGAGTCATTGATTGACTCAAGGAATCATGATTAAAGCAACAGAAAACCCGATGCCACGGAACACTGGAAAACTCCAAACTGGAACAACTCTGGAATCTATGATGCAGCAAGTGATCATTAAATGATATATTACTGTAAAATGAAGTGCAAAGATGCAAGATGCACTCTCCCAACTGCCAAAACATCCAAGTAATCGCCAAACAACCCATCGGGCCAAATCTAGACTAACTGATAAACCTGGGATAGATACAGAAAAAGTACATGGACAGAAATATAGAGCTCCTTAATACCTTTCCGACGCTTCAAACGAGGCGAAAAACGGAGATCGTGGCAAAAAGTTATGAGCTCGGAAGTCCAAAAACAACATCTGACTTCAAACAGTAATAAATGCAGGAAAACAGTAAAATACTGAAAAATAAACAGCACTACGGGAAAGAGCTCGGAATCAGCTTTCCGGCGATATCTCGTTTTCCCGATTTCGATACCGTATGCCCAAGTTATGGCCAAAAGAAAAAAACTGCTTCTTTAGGAAAAACTAGGGTTAGGAGGGGCAAAGAGGCCGTACGGCCGATGACGTCATCATTTCACGAGCTTAAATTTGACGGCCGTCTGGACGTCAGGGCAAAAAATCGCCCCCCCTGCAAAATGAAAAATTTTGGGGCCCTTGGTCTTGCATGTGACCGCGGGCTGGTGGAGCAGGGGTCTGGTGCTGGGGCTGGTGGAGAACCCGGCTGGTCGATATGGAGAGAATATTTGCCGTCGGTAAAGAGGGCAGCGTGGGTGGCAGCACGGTGACCGGGCGGCGAACCCCGAACTGGTAGCGCGAGAAACAATGAGGAATTTCGACCGTTTTTTCACGATTTTCGAGATTTTTTTTGCCTCGATCCACGTGCTGGGGAGGCCGTACGGCCCCTTGGCAAAAAAATTTTGCCTTCCGGATCAACTGCTCCAAAATCGACGAAACGGCAGGCGTTTTTAGGGTTTTTGGCCGCTGCGAACGCGATGGCGGTGTCCGTTTGAGCCCAAAGTGAGCCAAAAATTTGGCTACCCCTAGATCTTGCAGAAAAAAACTCCCAGACTGAAACCCTCACAGATCTGGCAAATGATGGCCAAAATCTGTAAAATAAAAGTCAATCCTGACTTTTTACAGCGCTCTGAATCCAATGGTGAGGCCCGATCTGATCCAAAAACGCCGCATGAATGATCTCAAGGCATGATACCCTTGAGGGATCCCGAACGAACCCTGCTATGATTTTCTCAAAAAATCTGAGAAGGGGCTCCAAATCGTGGCTCTGATACCATGTTAGATTCCAAGATGAATCTATGCAGAAAAGACCTTCCACAGAGAAAATCAAAAAAGCAAAAGCCATTGCAAAAAGATGTGCAAATATTTTATTCGAGAATTCAATTAATTACAAGATATGATTTGCTTTATAAAAGAAAAGATGCAAACCTAATCTTATCTTGAGCAACAGGATAGCTCGATAAGATAAAGATGAAAGCCTAAAACCTAGGAATTAAATAATTACCTAAGTAAACTTATGCAAAGTGTAATTAATAATTAATTACACCAACATATATGACCCATCAAAATATAGTGTCCACATGGTGGCCTCTGCTACTGTAAAAACTTCTTCATTAAGGAATTCCATCACCAAAGGATGTGCATCAAGCAAGGGAGCTTTGACTAATTGATCTACTATCACCTATCCTTTAATGGATTTTTGATCGACATATTCAATATCAAATTCACTTAGGAGCATGACCCACTTGACCATGCGACTAGTTAAAATTGTTCTAGATAACAGGTATTTTAGTGGATCAACCTTGGAGATGAGTTTTACTAGATGGCTGAACATGTGATGTCAAAGTTTCTGTGAGTTGAAATCCATAGTGAGGCAGGGTTTTTCTATTGGAGAATAGTTTAGTTCATAACCAACCAAGGTCCATCTAATGTAATGGACGACTCTTTCTTTTGCTGACTCATCGTGCTGGGCTAGCAATGCCCCCAGTGCCACTGAAGTAGCAAAAATGTACAATAGGAGTGGTTTACAAGGGATTGGTGGCATAATAATTGGTCGATGAGCCAAATATTCTTTAATCTTATTAAAGCCAAGTTGACATTGTTGAGTCCACTTAAAAGCGTTATCTTTCTTCAAGAGGTGAGCGAATGACTGACACTTAACGACTAACTAAGCAATGAATCACTGGATGGATTGCAGTTTACCTTGAAGGCTTCTCAACTGTTTTAGGTTACATGGAGGAGGCATATCCATGATTTCTTTAACCTTTGTTGGATCAACTTTGATGCCCCTGCGAGAGACAATGAAACCCAACAGTTTTCCTGACATAATCCCAAACACACATTTCTTTGGATTTAGACACAACTTGTAGTGCTCTAACCGTTCAAAGATCTTTCTTAGGACTGTAGGGTGTTATGCTCTAGTTTTTTATTTTCCTAAGAGATCATCAACATAGTATTCCATGATAATGTGGATAAGATCATGAAAGATGATGGTCATTGCACGTTGATAAGTTGCCCCTGTATTTTTAAGCTCAAAGGGCATAACATTATAGCAAAATTTACCCTAGGGTGTGGTGAATGTTGTCTTGTGTTGATCTTCGGGTGCAATCCTAATTTGATTATATCCAGAAAATCCATCCATGAGGGACAACATCTTGTGTCCTACAGTTAAATCAACCAACATGTCTATGTTCGACAAAGGAAAGTCATCTTTAGGACATGCCTTATTGAGATCTTGGAGGTTTTTACATATTCTAAAATCCCCATTAGGTTTGGCTACTAGCACAATGTTGGAGATCCATTCAGAGCAGTCAGTAGGTCTTATAAATTTGGCTTCCAACAATTTCTCCAATTCTTTCTTGACTAATAGGGAAACTTGTGGGTGCATTTTTTGGAGCTTCTGGTTAACTGGTTTTGCATCAAGTTGCACATCTAAATGGTGTACAACCAAGGTAGGGTCTAATCCATGCATGTATAAATATGCCCATGCAAAATTGATCTTGCTTTCCTTGAGGATTGTGGAGATGGTGGAATATTCTTCTTTTGATAATGCTTTGGCTACACAAGTGATTTTGGGATCTTCTTCAGTTCCCAAATTAATTTCTTGTGTTTCTTCTATCAAGATGGATCATTGTTCAAACCATTATGTTCCTACAAAGGGAAGATGAGCATCCCCATCTTTCGGCACCTCACTGAGGTTTTCACCATCAAATACGTCCTTTTTTTTACTTTTTCCAGATCAAGAAGTCCCTGAAGGAGGTTTTCACTAGGTGACCCTTTTGGATTTTTCTTTTTCTTATTTTTGCGACTAGGGAATTCATCTTCCCCCAATCCCATGAGGTATACATAGGTATCCATTGAGGTAAGTGAGTTGGTAGGTGTGTTGTCTTATTGGTTCCAATCAATGAGTTTGGGATGGCGAAGGGAAAGGCTAATGGTACAAATGGATAGGAATTCAAACATGGAAGAAAGGTCTACATGGTCTACATCATCGTACACATGTATGATGTATTCTTCTTCTAGTATAGCTTCCAAAATACCATCTCTTGCATTGACGTTGTTAGAGGTACTAGTTGATGTTGCTTGACCCTTTTTCTTTTTGTCATAGCCTAAGCTTGAATTTTTTGGATGTACAAAAGTGTTGATTGGCTGCTTTCTTCCTAGCTCTTCTAGACCAAGACCTCCCCTTGATAATTGTGTTTTTCAGCATACTTAGAGGGCCAAGGGTACATCTCTTGAAAATATTCTTTTAAAGGAGAAGTAGGGTTAGGTTCTTCTTGACATATCCATTGACTTATATAATCTTCAAGTGTATACTTTGGTAACTCAAAAGATACATAAGTGCTAGTGTCCACATTTTTGGAGCTCAAGGTGACTACCTTTTGTTCCTTTTTTGGTGCAGATTCAGAGGGTTGACCATATGTGTGTGGCGAGGGTGGCATGGTTTCCACATTCAAAGTAGTATGCATTTCATACTCACCACATCCCTTGTCAATGATCTGGACCCCTGTGATAATGGAGTCAGATGTAGATGGGGTGGATGTGGTGACAAGTGATGAATTAGATGATGAATTAGGTGAAGGTGTTTGTAGTCATCCCATTTCAACTCCTAGATAGTAATGGGAATGGAGGAATGAAGCTTCAAGTGAGTGACAATATTCAAAAGGCTGAGGATTAGCTTGTATTGTAACTTCCTTTCCATTTAATGGGAATTTTAAGAATTGATGATAGGTGGATGGGACGACTTGCATGGCATGGATCCATGGTCGACCAAGGAGAAGACTGTAGGGGAGGTCCAGATCAAGGAAATGACAGGTGGTGTATTGTACAACAGGACCAACTTGAATTGGAAGCCCAATAACCCCTTTAGAATCCCTTTTTGCATTATAAGCCTTGATGGTGATAATCTAATTACTTAAATCAATGTGGGCATATCCTACCTACTTTATGAATTTTAATGTACACAGATTGAGAGCAGAGCCATTATCTATCAAGACCCTTTTTACCTTATGTTGGGTGACGAGAACCTCTATATGAAGGGGTCAATTGTGGTTGGCATTAATGGTAGGCATGTCATTTTGACTAAAACGTAGTTGGTAGGTTGATGACAGGTGTCCAACTAGGGCTTGGAATTGTGTGGGGTTGATGTTATTAGGGACGCGGGCATCCTGTAAAGCTTTAGTTAAGATTTCCTAGTGTACATGAGAAGACTTTAGCAAATCTAAGATGGATATTTGTGCTGCAGTCTTTCCTAGATGGTTGAGAATGTTATATTGGGAATTTATAGGAGGTGATGGTGATGATGTCAAGGCTCTAGGGATAGTGATGCGTGTGTGGCGGATGGCAATGACACATTGAGGCTCTTTGCCTTTGACATGTATCATAGACACACATGGTTCCACTTGTTCGATGTGTGTGATGAGACCCTCATAATTAAGTGGCACATTTTTGTAACTGATGTTGTTGGTGTTGTTATTTTGATTATGGTTATTGTGAGAGCCTGGGTTGGTGTTAGATGTGATAGGATCTTGGTTATGTTTAGGGAAAGCGTTTTGATATATTTGTAATTAAGCATTGGATGATGAAGCCTGATTGGCATCCACATGAATATCTCCTCGATCTATAAGATCTTGGATGTATGTTTTTAGACTCTGACACTTATTTAGGATATGCCCTTTAATCTTGTGAAAATCACAGTATTCATTTTCTTTAAACCGAGTTGGTTTAGGCTTAGATTCATCAGGTGGCTTGGTCACAAGATATGTGATCAAATAATTGGCTTGCAAGAGTTTGTTGAACATGACACTAAGTGGTTGTCCTAGTTGAGTGTATTGGCATTTACCATTGCCTTGATTGGATTTTTGAGGGAGTTGAGGTTCCCCCTGTGGTACGAATATGGAATTAGGCATTGATGGTTGTTGCTTTTGGGAGGTATTGGCCACTTGAACATGTTTAGTGTCAATGACACCATCGTTGACTACATTCTTGTTTTTATTCCAATAACCAAATTTGTCACTGGATGACTTGTCCTTATTTGAGTTATACAATTTAATTTTCCATTTTGCAACAAGTGCTCTTTCAATGATGGGGTCTTTTTTGATAACCTTTGCAAAGGTAGTAACATAATGAAGATTAAGATCATGTGCTAGCTTAAGATGGGAATTAGCCACAAAGAGAGTGACCATTTATTTTTCATTGAGAGGAGGCTTCATACGACTAGCGACAACTTGCCACTTTTGTAGGTATTTAGCGAAAGTTTCTCCATCATGTTGATTCTCCTTCAAGAGGTCTAGAGTGTCAATGTCTTTTTCCAAATTAAAGGAGAAATATTTGACAAGATTTTTAGAAAGATCAGTGAATGAAGAAACTGTACCCTTCTTGAGACCCATGAACCAATTTAAGGTCGGTCCTACTAAGCTTCTAGGGAACAAACACAAGAGATAATTGTCATTATGCTGAACATCCTGACATTGTGCATAGAACTCTTGTAGATGAGCCTTTGGATCTTTGGTTCCCATATATTTGTTGGACTTAGGTATATCAAAATTCTTTGGAAAGGGAACAAGTGAAATTGAAGGATCAAATAGATATGGGCAAATTTCCTCAAACTTGAAGGATTTCTTGGATGTACCTGCTTCTAGATCTTTCAATGCAGCTTTGAGTTCCTCTAGGCCTTTATTGACAGGTGAGGTTGGATTGGATGGATTAAGTGGATATTGTTGATGCAATGCATATGGATCGTATGGGATGTAGGTTGATACTGATTAGTGTAAGCAGGTTGGGGATTAAAGTAAGGTTGATGGGATGATGACGGATAAGAGGCGAAAGGTGCCTGTTGTTGAGATGGTTGCTACTAGTAATATGAAGTGGATGAAGCATTATATGGAACTTGGTAGTATGTAGAGGCCCCTTGTTTGTAAGGAAACTTTTGCTGATAATTAGAGGTAGCCTGAGCACCCTATCGATGAGGCAATGGTTGTTGCACATAGGATGTGGACAAGGCACTGTGCTGATGTACAAGCTGCTATTGAGCATAATAATGATTGGCTTGGTAATTATATGCAACATTGGGTTGTCATGTGACATGTGGAGCCTATTGTGGATGAGATTGCTATTGGTATGGGTTGACATGTGATTGTAGGGAATTTTTGTAAGGAGGTGGTTATGTTTGTGGTAGATTCTAAGCAGTCACATGGATGTTTGGATTAGTATAGGTAGTATATGTATTGGATGGATGGTAGAGATATTGCGTGAGAGGATTATGTTGTGTTTGTGGGGGGATGTGTGTATGTGATTGTTGATGAGGCAAATGAGATGGAATATGTTGTTGTTGTGGGACTGTTGTACAAGCACCATGGGATGGTTGTTGAGGGTGTGATGTAATTTGTGCTATCTGATGAGGAGGTTGTGTATGGGCGACAACATGTTGCTACTAATTTGGAACATTTTGTTGTGGCATGTTCTGTTGCGAGGCTTGTTGATGACGTTGTTGTATGGGAATTGAAATAGTAGTAGTATGTTGTGGTAGTGCTTGTGAGGAGATGGTTACATGCGGCGATGGTGCTTGCGAAGTAACAAATTGATGAGGAGTATTACCCTGGGGGGTCGATAAGGCTATGGGCACATGTCCTAGTGGTGGCATTAATGCGAGAAAGGAGTTGCCCCAGTGTTAACAAATGGTTGACCTAGATACTGAGGTGGGAATGGTGGAGCGGATAGGATGCTTTGTGGCATGCCATAGGCATAGGGATCATAAGGATCAAATGGTATGGTAGGGGTCATAGATGGAATGGGAGGATAATTAATAACTTGATGTATCATAACATTCCCAAACTTAGGATGATACCAATTATCTACAAGTGTACCCTCAAGAACATAGGAATCTCTGGGAACATTTTGGGGATCTTGATGTACTGATGGAGGTTTAGTGTTGGTATACTGTGACATGTCAAAGCCAGATGGTAGTTTTACTCCTTTCATGAGTAGAGTAGCAAGGATCTTATCCCCACATTCGTCAAGGAGGTGGTCTGTCATTTGGACATTAGTGGGATTGCTTAAGTATACAATGACAGTCACTTCAGACTGATTAATCATATTTTCATCTACATGTATTGAAGTATCGTTATGAGGGTCTTGGGGGATGTTCACATTGTTGTTAAGAGCATGAGAGGAATTCACACCATTAGTTGGATTTTGGGAGATGTTTGCCCTATTATTAGGCTCTTGAGGAATGTTCAACTAGGAAATTTGACCTTGTTGTTGTGCCATTTGTTTCTTAGTTTGTGATCTAGTTTGAGCGGGCATGCAAAAAATATGAGCGGATTATATTGAGACTAGATTTAATGCAAGGATGACCTAGGTGGAAGATTGCTTTGGATTGATTGATCAGATGATGGGGTTGGATAGGATTGATTGGATGATCAGATCAAGATAGAGATTATATGATTAGATTGAGGTTGGATGATTAGGTAGGATTAATTGGATGAATTAGATAAGTTTAATTTGGATTAGATGATGAACCAGGATTGGTTGATGTAAGGGATCTTAAACCCAATTTGGAAATCACCCTAGGTGACTTAAGGTGTTGGATGATTGGATTAAAGGATCGATTGTGGCACCGAATCTGCCTCAAGATGGAAATGGATTGATTGGGCCAATGATGATGACTTACAACACCAAATCTTCCTCAAGATGGAAGTAAATTGATTGTGTTGAAGACAATGATTAATACATGGGATGATGATCGGATTCAAACTCCTAGGTCAATTCAGATAATAATTTTTAAAACAAGGTTTAGGGGAAATGACGGTGAAAAATGCAACCTAGAGATACTCTAAAGATGCATATATGATGCGGGTGATGACTTTTGGAAAGTGTGAATGGACTAAAGGATGAATTGCAAGTGGATGAAAGAGAATGCAAGTGTTTAGATCACAACAAATGATGAGGTTTTAGGTTCCCAACTATTTTTTTTGTTTTAAATCAGGCAAAAGAGCCTAACAAATGATGGAACGGGTTCCCTAAACTATGAAACAAGATCTCTAGGCAATGAAACGAGTTCCCTGAATGGATAAACAAATAGTTGAAACGAGAAACATTTGTTTGGAATGAATGAACAAAAGTTTGGAAGGAATGAATGGATGTTCGGAATGGGTGAACGAATTCCCAGAATGGGTGAACAGATTCTCGAAACTAGTGAACAGGTACTTGGGATGGATGAACAGGGTGAAATTGACTATTTTGGGGGAAAGTTTTCCCCTCTATAGAAATCCTATGGGAAAGTCCGCCCCTCTGCAGGAAATATGTGGGAAAGTTCACCCTTCTATAAGAAATTTGTGGGCAAGTTCCCCCCTTTGCAGAAAACTGGGACTTGAATTAGATGGAAATGACTATGGCAAGGACTCAAAATATAACAAACAACAAGCAAAAAGGCTGACTTGTCAAAAAGTTTTTTGGTTTCCCACAAGAAGACACTTCAAGCAAGCACAATCCTATGATTAGTGTTAAGGGTATGGCCAAAAAAGTTCTTAATCTAGGATGCACAAGGCTTCTAGGGAGTCCTTGATATGTTCTCAGTACGTGAGGCACAATTGTGAACACAAGCCTATCACAAGTGTGAGTCGGGAACCCCAACGAAGATACTGAAAGGATCAGATCAACTCTTCACGTCTAACTAGGTATCATCCTAGCTTCAATACTTCACTAGACATGACATGACTAGATTGGGTTACAACTTTCGCTCTCCCCCCTTTCTATACCCCATTGGTATGTGTGGTTGAGATTGTTTGTTGGGGTGATGAAATCCCTAAGTAGGTCCCGCTAAAAAGAAAGCACTCATTTTTTTCATCTACTCCCTAGGCTCACATGAAGTGCAAAGGAAAAGTGTGAAAAACTAGTGCCTCATTGGGTAGCAAAAAATAGATTTATAGACACAACAAACAACAAATTTTTCTTCCCCCTAGTTAAAATATGTTCCTAGATTAATGAAAACAACAAGGAAAACTTTAAACAACTAAGCAAATGGATTGTCCTACAAGCAAATGTTAGTTGTTTTATCCTCTGTTCTTCATCAATAACAAAATAAAGTGCATAAACGTTAGCAAAAAACACAAATACCCTTGCAACAAACAATGTTAGGGGGTCAAACTTGAAAATGACAAAAAACTAAAGCAAAAATGAGGCTAAAACAACTGTTTTACCTCCCAAAATGTTCTGCTTTGGGAAAGTTTGCCCCTCTATAAAAAAGATGTGGGAAAGTGTTCCCTTCTACAAGAAATCTATGGGAAAGTTCACCCCTCTGCAACAAACAACTAGCAGACATGTTTATAAAACACAGTGTTGTGGGAAAGTCCACCCCTCTACAACAAATAGTTAGGAGACAGGTTTATAAAATATAGTGTTGTGGGAAAGTCGACCCCTCTGCAACAAACAGATAGCAAACAAGTTTATAAAATAGAGTGTTGTGGGAAAGTCCGCCCCTCTGCAACAAATAGTTAGCATATAGGTTTTTAAAACATAGTGATGTGGACAAGTCCACCCCTCTACAGCAAACAGTTAGTAGACATGTTTATAAAATAGACTGTTGTGGAAAAGTCCACCCCTCTACAGTAAACATTTAGCAGATAGGTTTATAAAACATAGTGTTGTGGGCAAGTCCGCCCCTCTACAACAAATAGTTAGCAGACAAAGTTACATAAAACTCAGTTCCTTAAGCAAGGTCACCCTTCTGCAGCAAACAATTAGCCAACAAAGTTACAAAAAAATAATTCTTTGGAAAAGGTCGCCCTTTTGCAGCAAACAGCTAGCCAACAAAGTTACAAAAAACCAGTTCCTTGGGCAAGGTTGCCCTTCTGCAACAAACAGTGAGCAAACAATACAAAAAAACACTATTTTGTGGGCAAGTTCACCTCTCTATGACCTCAACCTATAAATACCTTAAACGACAAAAAAATGAAAAGATGGAACTTGTTTGTGGGTCCCACCAAGCGTGCCAGAAATGTGAGCCTAGTGTTTTACTCTATTCTAAGTGTGCAAAATAACTAAAATGCAAGAAGGAAAACTCAAGAATCACTTCAAATGATTAGCCCAAGGAAGAAAAACACAAAGAAAAGATGACAAGAAGATAAAGATTATACCTTTTTTGTGCAACTCCTTGGTTGGCCCTTGATGTTGTTGACTTGTGTGCTCCTTGGATGGCTGTAAAATGAAGGGGTGGATGCAAGATGGAAAATATGGATGCAAGATAATGGAATCTTGGTGAAGCTACAATGGAAAATTCAATTAAACTAAGATGCCAATGCTAGTGGATAATGAAGGATGGTGCTTGCAAGTGAGTGGGCAATTTGGTAGCATAATGGTGCAAATGGATAAGTGTTCTAAATGCATTAGAAGAGGGGGTATTTATAGAGGTAATTTAATGGTCAAGATTGAGCCACCATGGCCAAGATGAAGGGCTATGGTGAGTTGAGGACTCACAAGCCCTCACATCTTGACATGTGGAAAGTGAAGTGGCCAAGGGTGTGATGAGGTGTAGGTGAGGTGGAAGAAGGACATGTGATGTGGAAGGACATGTACCTTGAAAGTACAGTGGGAGATGAGAAAATTTCTTCAAAAAGGAACTTCTTGTCCCCAAGTGAGAATGAAAGTGACAATTGAGAGAAATTTTGGAATTCCTTAATCTCCATGGGGAAGAGGAAAGTAGTTGGAGAAATAAATGTGAATTAAAAATTCACATAATTGGAAGAATCTAGTAGGTAAGACAATGTTCTCAAAAGGGTAGGATTTTGACACATGTGGGTGATGTGAGAGGTCAAAGGTTCTAGAAGACCTTGACACATGTGAGTGATGTGACAAGTCAAATGTTCTAGAATTCGCATGGGGATAAGTAGTTTTGAAAGAATAAATGTGAATTAAAAATTCACATGGGAAAGAGAGGAATATTGGATGAATAAAGGTGAATTAAAAATTTACATGGGAAAGAGGGTCAATGCCAAATATGGAGTATGTAAGAGGTTGACCAAAAGTGTATGCTAAATGTGGTAGGATGATTAGATTATGGTTGTGCAAATACATGATTAAGAAAATTAACAGAGGATTAGAAGCAAGTGGGAAAAGTTGGAGGATGTGACATTAATCCTTGATTAAGGGTGAGCACATCCTAATTGTGAATTAATTAAATTAATTTAGATTAGAAGAGGATTATGGAGAATGTGACAAGGAAAGAGAAAGATGAGAAATTAAAAATTAATTTTAAAAGGCCAAATGACTAAATTAAATAAAATTGACATGTTTATTTAATTTAGAGAGGAAAAGAGGGTGAGGTAAAGTATTTAATTATTTGATTAAATACTTTAGGAACGTTAGGCAAAAGATAAAATATTAATTATATAAATTGTTTAATTAATATTGATGAAATAGATGAATAGAGTAAATGATTTTGACCATGTGGAAGTGGTCAAATTTAGATGTCTACAACTATAAATAAAGATGTGTAACTTTGTTAATTTATAGAATAAAACTATTTTTTTCCTCTTTCCTTAAAAACTCATGTGATATTTAAATTTCTAATTAATAAAAATATAATAAGCTTTTGGAGGGGTTAATTTTTCTAATGCACTACAAAATTGGATGTGCCAAGATACTATGAACAATGATAAATATGGGAGGTGCACTTGGTCTTTTTGGCCAAACCATAAATTACCCAACCACTAAGCTTGCTCATTTTCTTGCCACACTAAATAAAACCCAAGAAAGGATAGTATCCTTCAAGGAAGAGATTTGAAGACCTTGAGAGTAAGGAAAAGAAGTTGAACAAGATCAAGAATTTATCATGAATGAGAGGCAAGATGAGTTTCTACCTAGCCAACTTAACCAATGAGATCAAAAGACAAGTAGATGTAAGAAATTATCTAGAAAATGAACTTTCCTAATATATGAAGGTGGTGAATCCACCTAAGTTTGATAACACAGTTCTTAGTGATGGAGCTAAAGTATGGCTTAGTAAAATTGAGAATTGTTTTTCTTCTATTAGATATAGTGCACAAAACAATTTACAATATAAGGAGCGGTTGCCCCTACATATAAAGTTACTGCATATCCATCTTATCAAAGTCTAAAAACCAAAATAATAAACCCGCTACTGAAGTATCTAATCAAAACATATACTCAAAACATTACATATCAGTTACTCCCATGCTCCAATAAGACTATTGTTGCACTCTGCTTGATCACATTCGTAGGTACCAAGGGGTGGCTCAATGAGATATGGATCACCATCCTTTGGGTTAAACTTAGGGGGCTCTGCCACCTTCTTCTTTGTAGGATCAAGAGTAAGTATCTTTTGATCTTCCATGAATTTATGCAGTAGATCTAACTCTTCCTGGAACAAATTATTTCTTCCATTGGGAAAGAAAGGGTCAGACTGTATCTCTGACTTGTACACCAACGTTACACCTTCTTTAAGTAGGATCATAAACCGGTCTTTAGGCATATCCATAACAACTGAGATCTACAACATGATAGAGAATAAGGTGAGTTTGTTATCAAACTTAGTAAGAGATCTTCTCTTGCCCTCAAAGCACTCATCATTTATCTTTTTCCACAAAAACCAAAAAAGCTCATAGGTAAGCACAAGCAAAAAATAGTTCAGTTCAACATTAAACTTATCGAAATAACCAGATAAGATTTCAGACCATGTAAAGCCAACATTATTAGTCCATACCATAGGATGACCAAACGTTAGTTTCCACAAAGACAAAGAAAATTTATAGTCAAAAAATAGATGCTCAAATGTTTCAGGTTTATCACACGCTTCACAAACTCTTGTAGCCATACCATATTGGTGCAACACATTTCCAACAAGTTTCTTAGTAAGCAATATCTAGTGAAAGTAGGCTTTTCTAGGTTTCCTAGAGTTATTCCAGACATGGGAAAGAATATAGGACCATTTATTTTGAGACCAATCAAGACGCTAGGACTAGTTGATCCAATTAAAGATTTCCCCTAAACTAATCATCATTGAATATAACTTGCTAACAGAGAAATCTAATCAGGTGGACCCATCTATCCATCTAATCTATTTGAGATTTTTTGATTCTTGCATCATGCACCCGGGAAAGCCTTCCCCAATTCCATTAAGAATCATAGAATATGTTTTCTTTTGAGAGACTGGGCATTCAATTTCCTTTTGCAATTGATCCCAAGACTTGAGTTTGCCATTAATAACCAGATCCTAAAATGTGTTGACACCCAATTTATGTCGAGCCTTAGCTAAGCAACCCTAGCATAATGCCAGGGGCTTCCCATTGCACTTGATATTCCACCAGTCAGACCTCTAAGAGACACAATGTAGCGGGGTAGTACCAATTCCCTCACCATTCATAATCAACTTTTTAACACTGTGCCAAGCCTTCCATAAAGAAGCAAAAATGGGTGAACCAAAAACCTTAATGTTAACTAGAGAGAAGAGGGTGTCCTGAATATGCAATTGTGTCCATTGTTTGGCCTTTTTTGGCGTAGAGAGGAAAAGATTATTCCCAATCAATATTTTTGAGATCTCCTCCCTAACAATAACATTTAGAATCCATTTAGCAGCTAAGGCCATACCTTTCAATCTCAAGTCCTTCAACCCCAATCCACCGAGAGATTTGTGAAAACAACACCACTCCCATTTGAAACTATGTGTTTTCCTATCGCCTTTACCATATGACCATAAGAATTTTCTCATAATCTTATGCAATTGATTTAATTGAGCATTGGAAAACAACCAAGCATAAGAATGATACACTCCATGTGAGGCAATAACCTTTTGAACCACCTGTAGTCTACTGGGTAAGGAAATCAAATGAGTCTACCATTTGGTATGCTTCTTTTCAACATTTTGGTAGAGTCAATCCCACATGCTTTTAGGAGATGGAGAAATTGAGAAAGGGATGCCTAGATTTTTAATTATCTTGTGGGGATCATCCCACTGCCAACCCTTTCTAGAAAGCTAGTCAGGGGATTCATTTCACCATCCAATAACAGTTGACTTATGTGGGGAGAGTTTAGTACCTGAGGTTGAGAAAAATAAATTAGTTCTTTTGATGACACTATCAAAATTTATTTCATACAACTCAATAAACAAAGCAGTATCACCTACAAACTAGGCATAAATAAGTTTCTCACTATTTGGGAGTGTTAGTCCACATATGGGAGGAGATAGCAAGTTAGTTCTAAGAACATAGTACAAGGAATCTACAACAATGATAAACAAAGATAGAGCAATGGGGTACCCCTATCTAATAGACCTCTACAAATTTATTGGATCTATATACTATCTATTAATGTCAATCTAAGTGGAAGCATCCTAAAACAAGACATTAATCCATATGCAAAATTTATCCGCAAGACAAAAGGCTTTAAGCATATTAAGAACAAAGTTTCATTCAATATGATCATAAGCCTTCTCAAAATCAAGAAATATTATAGCAATGTTCTACTTATCATGTTTTGTCCAGTGCATACCTTCCCAACTAGTGACCAAATTCTCCAAAATATACCTTCTAGGGATGAAACCAGTTTGAGTGACATAAACGATCTCCCCTATAACACAAAGCAATCTTCAAGCTAAATTTTTAGAAAGAATTTTATATGACACATTCAAAAGTGTAATTGGCCTCTAGTTTTTTATTTGAGTTTTATCTCCTTCCTTAGGAATCAATCTAATAACTCCATTATTCATGTTAGGCCCCAAGGTGTTATTCTAAAAAGCAAAGTTATATACTTGCAACAATTCTTCCCCAATCCATTCCACATTGGCTTTATAAAATTCAATGGTAAGCCCATCTATGCTAGGAGATTTATCATTAGCCAATGATCAAATGGTCATTTCAATTTCCTCAACAAATACATCCCGCTCAAGATAGAAGGCATCCTCCCTAGACACTTTCTTTGGGATAAGCTTGTAATATAACTCCCTAGCAACCTTAGAGTTTGCATTCGCTTCTAAGGTAAATAAGTTTTGATAGAAGAGATGGAAGGCTTACTTCATAAAGCTTGGCTCACTAGAAATCTCACCAATATGCTCAATAGGACCCATGGAATCTCTAGCTTACTTGTACCTAATCAAGTTAAGAAAATATTTAGACCCTATATCTCCATCTTTAAGCTAATTCATCTTGGCTCTTATCCTCTACACTTGAAACTTATAATTTTTCAACTTCTTTAGCAGAGATTTAGTCCTTATCAACATTATTTCCAAGCTAGGGTTGGGTGATGACTATTGTAGCTGCTCTTCAATCTCTTAAAGTTTCTCATGTAGCAAATTATCAATTTTGTTTCAGTCTAGGGCCTTCTTTTTCTAAACTATAACAAATAATTTTCCCCAAGACATGACAAGATATTCCCACCTATGTATAGGATCCATGCCTTTACTCAATAACATAGAGATAATTGTAACAGTTTTGATTCCATCCATACAGTCCTAATTCTGCAGAAGGGAGTTGTTGAGTTTTAATTATTGGACCTTCTTAGAGGATTGCTAATTTAAGATGACCCAAAACATACTGTGGCCTCAATTGGAGAGTGGTCAGACATAGATGCAGGTAGCACTGACACTAGGGTTTTGTTATACCTTGCATAACCACCCCATTTTATTTTGGAACAAAATGGGCCCCCCTTTTTCTTTTGCTTTCATTGCCTTTGGTTATTTTCTTTGCTCTTGGGAGTTCTTTTGTTTTCCTCTTGAGTTTATCTTCTTGTTTTGTAAAATTTTGGTTCTATCTTAGCTTGAGTTGGTTTTCTTCTTGCTAGAAAATTGAATGAAATAGTCATAAGCAATAGTGTATTTTATTATGATATATTTTATATGCTTATGAGGACTAATGGAGGCCTTGTTTCACAGGATTAGATCGTGCACATGATGATATTCTTGAATGAGCTCAGTTGGAAAGTATCTCCCAATCTAGTTTGGCATAAAATTCCTCTTAGAGGAAAGTCGACAAGACCCTATAGTTATCTTGCCGACTGGCACTGCGTCCTATTCAAAAGAGGCTCACCAGTCGCCCAAACATCC